>JAKUBD010000169.1:0-17964 GCA_030563125.1 Metschnikowia laotica
ATCAAGAAGGGCGACATTGTCATGATCTACGCCTACCGTGGAGTTGACTTGATGGTCGCCGTCATGGGAGTGTTGAAGGCCGGTGCCACGTTTTCCGTCATTGACCCTGCTTATCCCCCAGCAAGACAGAACATCTACTTTTCCGTGGCCAGACCCCAGGGTTTGATAGGTCTAGAAAAGGCCGGTGTTTTGGACCAGTTGGTAGAAGACTATATTGCCAACGAGTTGGAGGTCAAGTCTAAAATTCCCCAGTTGAAGATCTTGGACGATGGATCTTTGGTTGGTGGTAAGTTGCCCGGTCAAAGTGACGATTGCTTGGCCGCATACGAGTCTTTCAAGGAGAAGCCCACCGGTGTTGTGGTGGGGCCAGACAACAACCCCACGCTTTCTTTCACTTCCGGTTCCGAGGGAATCCCCAAGGGTGTTTTGGGCCGTCACTATTCTTTGGCTTACTACTTTCCATGGATGGCCAAGAGATTCGGTTTGTCTTCTGCCGACAAGTTCACCATGTTGTCCGGAATTGCGCACGATCCCATCCAAAGAGATATGTTTACGCCTTTGTTCTTGGGTGCGCAGCTTTTAGTTCCTACTGCTGACGACATTGGAACACCAGGAAAATTAGCCGACTGGATGGCCGAGTACGGCGCCACTGTGACCCACTTGACCCCAGCCATGGGTCAGTTGTTGAGTGCACAAGCCACCACCGCCATTCCCTCTTTGCACCATGCATTTTTCGTCGGTGATATCTTGACCAAGAGAGACTGTCTTCGTTTGCAGACCTTGGCAGAAAACGTGTACATCGTGAATATGTACGGTACGACGGAGACTCAGAGAGCCGTGTCTTACTTCGAAATTTCGAGCAGAGCAGCAGATTCTAACTACTTGAAGAACCTCAAGGATGTGATGCCCGCTGGAACTGGTATGCAAAATGTTCAACTTCTTGTTGTTAACCGTCACGATACTACCAAGACGTGTGGTGTGGGAGAGATTGGTGAAATTTATGTCAGAGCCGCTGGATTGGCCGAAGGTTACAGAGGTTTGCCAGATTTGAACAAGCAGAAGTTCGTCACCAATTGGTACGTAGACCCACAACACTGGGTCGCCAAGGACAAGGAGGAACAAACACCAGAGCAGGCCGCATGGCGCGAGGCCAGTTGGTTTGGCCCCAGAGATCGCTTGTACAGAACCGGAGACTTAGGTCGTTACTTGCCAGATGGTAATGTTGAGTGTTGCGGCAGAGCAGATGATCAAGTCAAGATCAGAGGCTTCCGGATTGAGCTAGGAGAAATTGACACCCACTTGTCTCAGCATCCATTGGTGAGAGAGAATGTCACGCTCGTTAGAAGAGATATGAACGAAGAGCAGACCTTGATCTCCTACATTGTTCCAAAAGACTGCTCAGAATTGCGCGACTTGAAGGACGATGTGGAGGAGCTGGATGATCCCATCATTAATGGTTTGGCTGCGTACGGCCCATTGATCAGAGACATCAAGAAGTACTTGAAGAAGAGATTGGCCTCCTATGCCATTCCTACTATAATTGTTCCACTTGTCAAGTTGCCACTCAATCCAAACGGAAAAGTCGACAAGCCCAAGTTGCCTTTCCCCGACACTGCCCAATTGGAAGCGGTCGCTAAATTGACGGCTTCGAAGGCTGGCACCACTGGAGAGGAAGCCTCATTCAATCAGTTGGAATCCACCATTCGTGATTTGTGGTTCGAGGTGTTACCCAACAAGCCACCATCGATCTCAAAGGACGACTCGTTCTTCGATCTCGGTGGGCACTCGATTCTCGGCACGAGAATGATTTTCGAGCTCAGAAAGAAACTTCATGTGGACGTGCCTCTCGGGGCCATTTTCAAGAACCCCACTATTGAGAGCTTTGCCAAGGAGGTTGGCAAATTTGTCAAGGGAGACGATGCTGAGTTAGCAGATGGTCTGAACAACGCAGAGGTGGTTCAAATCGACACGGAGCCCACGTATTTTGATGACGCCAAGGCATTGGAGGCCTCGGCCTTGAAGAAACAGTACCCATCTTTGGAAAAGTTGGACTTCTCCAAGACGATCAACGTTTTCGTCACAGGAGTGACTGGTTTCCTCGGTTCGTTCATTGTTCGTGATCTTTTCGAATCTCGTCCCTCATGTGACTTCAAGGTGTATGCCCACGTGAGAGCCACTTCCGTGGAAACAGGTTTGGAGAGATTGCGCAAGGCAGGTAAGACGTACGGCGTGTGGAACGAGGCCTGGGTTTCAAAAATTGAAATCGTCTTGGGCGATTTGTCCAAGCCTCAGTTCGGGTTGGAAGACTCCAAGTGGAACGAGTTGGCCGATACCATCGACGTGATCATCCACAACGGTGCCATGGTTCATTGGGTCTACCCATACGCGACATTGAGAGATGCCAACGTGATCAGCAGTATCAACGTGATGAACATGTGCGCCGTCGGCAAGCCCAAGCTGTTCTCTTTTGTTTCGTCCACGTCGACGCTCGACACAGACTACTTTTTTAATGCTTCTGATGAGTTGACATCACGCGGGCTTCCAGGAATCACAGAGGCGGACGACTTGATGGGATCATCCAAGGATCTCGGAACAGGATATGGCCAATCGAAGTGGACCGCGGAGTACTTGGCCCGCAGAGCCGGCGAAAGAGGTCTCCGGGGCTGTATCACGAGACCCGGATACGTGACCGGGTTCAGCAAAACGGGAGCATCCAACACAGACGATTTCTTGTTGAGATTCTTGAAGGGCTGCGCCGAATTGGGACAATACCCCGACATGACCAACACCATCAACATGGTTCCTGTGGACCACGTGGCAAGAGTTGTGGTTGCCACCGCGTTGCACCCACCACAAAACGACCACTTGGCCGTGGCACATGTGACCAGCCACCCCCGGATCAACTACAACGAGTACGCTGGTGCCATGGCCACGTACGGCTACCGTGTGGAGCGCAAGGACTACCCAGAATGGAAGGTTTCTTTGGAGAAGTTTGTTGTGGAGGAGAGCCGCAGCTCTGCGTTGTTCCCGTTGCTCCACTTTGTGCTTGACAACTTGCCACAAGACACGAAGGCGCCCGAATTGGACGATTTCAATGCTGTGAAATCGTTGAAGAGCGACGCGGCCTACACCAAAGAAGATGTCAGCGGTGGCCTGGGTGTTGGCCAAGTGATGGGAATCTACCTCAGCTATTTGGTGGAGATTGGGTTTTTGCCTCCTCCGGATGGAGAAGGTGACGCATTGCCTAAAATCGAGTTGAGTGCCGAGACCAGGGCGCTCATTACATCTGGTGCTGGCGGTCGTGGTTCGGCCAACTAGTGTGAGTATGGATAATGAATAAAGATCGCAAAGCTTCAGAACCCCAGCCAAGAGCCCGAGGAAGGAAATCTGGAGGAACTTACAGGAGGAGAAAGAAATAAAGGTTGACTGGGTCTGGAAAAAAATGTAAGAGCTTAATGCCTTCAACAAGTGGATATAGGGGGAAAAGCAATTTCTACGATCAATAAATGAACGGAATGAAGAAACCATCAATCGAAGAAGTAAAGTTAAGATATCAGGCCAATCATCGAAAGACGAAATACGTCGTGATCATATGGAGAAGCTCACCTGGTGGCGCGCATCATCAACCGGCAGCGTCTCCACAGTACCCCAAAAAACACGCATCATCCATAGTGGAAAGTATATAAAGAGCCCCAGATCCGCGCAGAAAATGGACACACAGAAAGGAAGCACTTCCCAGCAAAACGCCCAACTTTCAGCATCGCCGATGCTTTCCAGCCCGCGGCGGCCTCTCGTGGCACTGGCCTCATCGCCCCGAACTCCCATCAGAAACCTCACCCGTCGCAGCAGCACAGGCAACGATGGTTCCGGCAATGGCAACGGAACTGTAATCGGACGCAATAGCAGCAACAGCAACATCGCCAACACAAGTAGCGAACGCCCGACACAGCGGCGACTCGTGGAGCAATTTTACAAGCCCAACGCAAAGAGCAGGCTGTTTGGAAGCACGGAAGCAGATCCGTGGACTGCGACTGGCTCTCTGTTCGACACCAGCAGCATATATGGCGCCGATGAAGGCGCAAAATCCCGGTCCCGTCCAGGCAACGAGTGGCCAGACGGTGAGGCGACCATGGAAACAGGTATGGCCGTGGCGCTAGGACTGCGGGCCCAGCAAGCGAGCGAGCATTTGGACGCAATGATGGCCGTGGCGCCCGACAGATCGGCAGCCACATGGGACCGGGTGGAGGAGGTGATCGGCCAAACGGCAGCGGCGCTAAAACGAGACGTGGTGGCTGGTGACGCTGGCGAAGTAGCGGCGCAAACACAGGCACATCTCCACAAACTCGACGGGTTCTTGGATGACATGCGGCGGCAGGTTGAAGAGCTTCGAAAAGAAATGTCACAGCTCAACGCCACGTCCAAACACACATACCAGGCCGAGATGCGCGAGAACTTCGACAAGGTGGACCGACTCCAGCAGCTGTACAGCGAGCTACAGAAGCGGGCTCAGGCGGCCCGTGACAAAATGGGCCACACAAGACTGACCTTGCACGTCGAGATCGGCCGCAAGTTGGACACCTTGAAGCACGTTCAGGTTCGGTTCAGCGAACAGGCCCAGCTCCGCAGCCAGAAGCGCGTGCGCCATACAGTGGTGGCACTTGTTGTGGGTGTGGTAGCGGTGTGTGGCTATCTTTTAACTGCGGGCAGCCCGGCTCGCTAAAGCTACAATTTGTGCTGTGTCGAATTCTTCCACCGTTGACTGTGTGGCCGCGGACTTTTCCTGTGGGCCCTGTCCTCCTTTTTTCCTGCTTTTCTTCTCGAATGAGAAAGACCTTGCTGGCTTCCGGCTCCGGCTTGTTCTTATTTCATTTTCTCTTTTTTTCTTTTTTTTGTTCTTTGTCTTTTGCATTGTTATTCCTTTTGCATTTCGAGCGCCCGCCACATTTCGATTCCCACCTTGCTGGATCTCGGATCGCTTGGTCTCACACCTTCCATTCCTTCCCTTGACAAGCGTATTCTGACCATCAGGCCCATGTGACTACCGTGTCCCGCATCTTCCATTGCCGGTGCTGTCTTTATTTTCCGTGATCGTTTCTTCCGATCCTTCCATTCCTCCCATTTCGGGCCTTCTCCCCGGCTGCGAAACTTCCGGCCGATGGCTCCGGAGCCTCTGATGCCCTCGATGCCGCGAGTGCAGGTGCAGGTGCAGGTGCAGGTGCCGGCGCCGCCTTTCCGGTAGCTCCTCCTCACAGGCGCGGCCAGCCGCGGCTGGCTGTCTCAGTCGACTGCAACCAGCCCCGTCCGCGCTCGCACCACTCCTCAACTGGACCGCTTCCAGCGCCGATTCCGGGTTTTTTTTAACACGCCGTCGTCTTCGCCGAGGTCTTTGTGCCTCCATCTCCCATCCTCCTTGGCAAACGTCTTTTTTCGCGTTCTCGGCCTCCCCGCCCCGCTGGTTTTATCTCGAACGAGCAGCGCCTTGCCTCAGAGCAGAATTGCTTTTTGTCTGCTGTGTGCAGGGTCTTCCTTCCGCATTACCTGCCAACTTCGACCTTTTGACTTTCTCCAAAACCAGCGTCTTCCCCTACCCCGTCTGTTGCTTGGAGTGAGGTCTACTTATCCTTTCCCCCTTTCTTTTCTTCTCTCTGCCTGCAAAGAACACGCTGCCCCTCCCGCCGGTCCATTCCCCATCTCCTTCCATCCATCTCGTCGCGACTCGCCTACTGCGCTGCCTCACTTCGCCCCGCTTCTTCTCCATCATCTGCTGGCCTAGCCATCAACTTTTCGGTTCCCTCTTCCTTTTCGCCGGACTACCACCATGGCCGAGGTCTTTTATGTGTCTCCTCTGCACACATTTCACTTGCCCCATGCCATCCGCTCCTCTTCCGTCCGCCACCTCACCTCCTTCTCACCACTCGTCAAGGTATTGTTCAAAAAGGGCCTGAATGAACACGACATCTCGTGCCCAACTGTCGTTGTGCTCCACCCAACTGAAACCGCGGAAAATGTGCCCCACAGTTCCGGTGACTCTCTGCTTCCCTTGGACCTTCTCCTGTTTGAAGACAAGGTTCTTCTCCTCCGCTACTTCTTCGGTCATTTGAACTTGATGGTTGTGTCCACCGACGACATGCAAAACGAGAAGTCGGTGGTGGAGTTGAATTATGCAATCGATAAGATCATCCTGTTGATCCACCACAGAATCTCCCGTGTTGCCACTTGGACTGGCACAGGCGTCAACATCAATGACTTCTATGCCTACCACGACTCCATCACATCCGAGGTCCACATTAAAATCAAGGACATCGTCACCACGATGTCTTTTGTTGTGGACCACCATTCGAACATGTCCAAGTCGACTGAGTCGCAAATCATCGCTTTGAAGGATGCCATCGTGGCTTCCATAGACTTCAAACTGTTGTTGCTTGACAGCTCAGTCCCCAACTTGCTGAAGCTTTGTCACTGCGTCGGCCACTGGGCTTTTCCTGCCCACGAGTTGACCAATGACGACTTGGTCTATTGTGTGTACCTCATGTTGACGTTCGTGATCAATTACACCGTCGCCACTGGCGTTCCTGAGGAATTGGAAATCCCCACCTCTAACGAGCTCTTTGCCTTCATCTTCATGACCAGAGACACTTACAAAAATGGCAACCCATTTCATAACTTCCGTCATGCTGTGGATGTCCTTCAAGCATGTTTCCATTTTCTCATAAATCTTGGATGCTTGCCCGAGTTTGAGCAGCTTGAGCGTGATCCGAAGGCTGATGAGTCTCTTCTACTTGACGGGACAAAGAAAGTGTTCGCTTCAGAGGAATTGATTCCTTTGACTCGCAAAACTGGTACAGATGCATTAATAGATCCCATTTGCTCTCTTGCCTTGGTTGTCGCAGCCCTAGGACATGACGTCGGTCACCCTGGCGTGACAAACGCATTCATGATCAAACACGCAGCGCCTACGTCTCAACTCTATGGCGAAAGATCCGTGCTCGAGCTGTTTCACTCGACGGTCTTCACAAACAAGATCTTATGCATCAACTGGCCTAGTCTCTTGGCTGTGCAATGTACTCACAGTTCGACCAATCTCAAACAGCTAATTATTGGCTGTATTTTGGCAACAGACATGGCAGAACACTTCGAGTACATTCACAAGCTCAAGGAACTCAAGCTTACTGACTCAACTGACTGCGAAGAAAAAATGAAGTTGTTGTGTTTTCTCTTGATCAAGTGTGCGGATATCTCCAATGTGTCTCGTCCGCTACGAATCTCGTCTCAGTGGGCGTCGGTTCTTTCGCGAGAATTCGGAGAGGTGGAACTTCTTGAAAACACTCTCAGTTCCGGCGAGACTGAGTTTGAAGATGTCTCATATCCTAAGCTCCCGAGTGAGCTCAATGAGCTTTTGGAGAAAAACCCTAAAATCCATGTCGGACAAATTTTCTTCATTCAAACATTTGCCGAAGGATTGTTCAACAGCATCCTGGATCATTTTCCCAACCTTGGTTTCACGTCTGAACTTATCAACGAGAACAAGCAATTTTGGTTGACCAGAGCCGAAGCCTTGAAAAAAGCCAGTGAACAATAACTGCCTTCGAGTCTCCTCGATGATCCAAGGCTCACCATACGTCGAGGAATTTCTCCATTATACAACGAGCAATCAAGCAAGGAAATTACAAAATCTATGAAACTTACAAGAAAAAAGAAACATGAAGAAGAGAAAAAGAGTCGAAAAGAATCGACCATGGTTCCCGGCCCAGGCCTCCTCCAGCATCCACTTTGAGGATCATTCGCATTGCATACCAATAGATTTCAGCTGTCCCCATATGTACCAGCCAATATACGTTATAGACTTACAACTCAAAAATGTACCGTACGATAACACGCAGCACACCCAGCCTCTGGTTCCGGGTCCAGCTGCCAGCCCTACGAGAGGTCTGTGTCTCGCACGACGCGCCAACGACCTTCGTCGACAATGTTGATGTGCGTCACGTGATACGAGTGCGCTTCGCTCACGATGCCATGTGTGAAACGATTTTTCTCATCTTTTCTCTTCCCCGACCCTCCAGCAACATTTCGGTGGTGCAGAGCATTGACTGTTCGCCCAATATAGCCCATCTTCTGTTCTGCGTTTCCGCCTAGTGGCCTTTTCTTTGTCTCGCTGTTGCTTTATTCTTTGCTCAGGATCCAGTCTTTTTTTTTTCTGTTTTTTGCGCTTCGGCAATTTGAACAACCGCAATAGTTGTCGAGACCTCAGGCTGCAAATTCACGCCCCCTGAATTCCCTTATTACCGCCAAGCATCTCCATTTGCCTTAAGAATTAATCATGGACTCGAAACAAGACTTTTTGACTGAGCAGTACCCGGAGCGGCCCATCATCTTGTCGCCTCCACCAATGGAATCGACAGGAATGGCGCAGTTCCAGCAAACCGTCAGCGAGCAAAACGGCGATCAGTTCCAGTCGCAAAGAAACCAAAGTGTTGGCTACAATTTGCAGCAAGAGTTTGAGGCTTTAAAAGCCGACTTGGATCTCGATTTGAGTTACACCAACCTCGACCAAGACAGCGGTACCGTCAACCCGTTGGAAAACTCTGGCGCCACGTCTCGCGGCGGCAGCAGCATGATGGCCATGCCTCCCACATCTTCATCGCAGGGTTCTCGTGTTCTCTCGGGCGGCTCTAATTTGTTGTCGTCAAACAAAAACCCAGCATATGGCATGAAACCTAGCTTGCTGGAAAACTTTTCCGCGCCCCACGACCGTACAATGTCCCCGGCCTCGACTGTGGGCACCCCAGGTATTCACTCGTTGTTGATCAATAAGGGCTCAGGCGCGTTTGTTCCAAACAGGCCTCAGTCGGTTAATGATTTCCCATCCATGATCGGCCAACTGACACAGCCGTTCCAAACTGGTTCCGGGTTAACTGGAAACTTTTACCTGGACATGATGACCTTCACCAGCTGGATCGAGAGTTTGAGCCCTCTGGAGGTGACTGCCATGCTCGACTACTGGTGTATCAACTTGCCCTTTGATGTTTTGCATGCTATGAAGTCGAAGTTGCACAACCACTTGAATCTGGGAATCCAAACCCCATCGATGTTCAACAAGGTCAACAACTTTCCTCAGTACCAGAACAACTTTGTTTCCGATATGGACTCGCTTTCGCTCGACGACTCGTTGCGTCAGACAGCACCCATGTCGCCAACCGGATTGGCACAGCCAAAGCCGAAAACAAACAGCAACTTCAAGAGCCATTTGTACTCCGACCCCAAGGTACAAAGGCCCAAGCTGGCCGACCCCTCACTACATAACAGATTCCAGCCCAATGCTGGAGTCAACGAGAGAGCTCGGTCACCAACTTCTCACTTGTATGAGAAGACCAACTTCTTGCAGCTTGCCGCCGCCACGCAGACTCCTCGTTCCTACAACCAGAATTCGGTTGGAGTGAATGGAAACTCGGAGGAAGGCTTGAACTCCTCCGCTGCATCTAAGTTGGGTGCGCTTGCTACCATCAACTCGCGTGTCGCTTTGGACTTCAACCGCAAAAACTATCAAACGGGGCAGCAAAGAGGAGGTAACGCCGCGTCTTACGAGGAGTCACTCAACAGGCAGATGAACTCGTCGTCTGTTCCTGCAAACACTCAAAAATACTCTGTGGCTGCCAACCAAGGCGCCTTGCATGCGAACAAAGCCAAGAAAGAAGGCGATGCATCGCCCAGCTCGTTGAAGGTGACTTCGCCATCGGCTGGGTCTCCTGCCAACTCGTCCATGCCTGTCGAGATCGCCAGTCCTGAGTTGTTGAACAACATCCCAGCGTGGTTGAAGCTTCTTAGACTCCACAAGTACACAGACTGTCTCAAGCACATTCCGTGGAAGGAATTGGTGTCGTTATCGGACGAGGAGCTTGAGTCGCGGGGAGTCAAGGCGCTCGGAGCCAGAAGAAAGCTTCTCAAGGCATTCGATGCCGTGAAGCAAGCGCAAGTCTGAAGCACGAGGGCCCTGGCGGGCAACTACGTGGCTTCGGTGGCTTTGCTAACTCGACGGCTCGAGCCGGGGCAGCGACTACACAGACCAGGTATTTGATATATCTGGAATATAGACATAGACACGTCATTCAAGGAAATAAGACGCATACGTAGCACGGAGGTGGCGGCGGCAGCGGCGGCGGCAGCGGCGGCGGCAGCCTAGATAATTACGCAGCACGAGTTGGTCTTCTTGGCCTGCTTGTAAAACATCCGGGATGACGACGACAAGGCCTCGGACTTGTCGACCAACAGGTCCAACTTCTCGCCCCTTTGCAAAACAGACTCGATGGTCTTGTGCAATACAATCTTGGTCTCGTCCAACTCCTGCTGCACCTTCATGATGGAGTCGGCCTGGCTGGGGTCCTGGTACTTTTTCAAGTAGTTGTCCAATGCGTCGTACTTCAACGAGGCGGTGGTGGCCGAAACGCCGCTCCACTCGCTGCTAGGGTGCAACGACAAGTACTCCTCCAAGATCTTATTGATCAAGGTGTACGCAGGCCGAACGGGGTACTCCTTATCGGTGATCACCACACACGACAAGCCCTCAGAGCGAGTGTAAGTGTGGCCCACATAGTTGCCCTCCTCGATGCTTTGTCTTTGGCCAGCAGGGGTACGCTGGGAAACGGTTTCGGAAAAGAAGGTCATGAACTGTGCCACAGACGATCTCTCGAAGAACGAGAACTGCGAAAGGTCGCTGGCGGAAGTCAACTCCACGACCTTGTCGCCGACCTTCAAAATGCCGATGTAGTATACTTTCATGGTGGGGTATACGGCTGAATTGCGGTTGAGCGCTTGCTTGTGCAAGTGGCAAGTGTGCTCGCGTGTGGATGAGCGAGCGCCGCGCGCGATGGGTCACGTGCCGCAGGCTCCTGCCCTCGGTCTGTTTGTCCTGCACTCTGCCGTCCATCTGCGCCAGTGCTGGAGCGGTCGCTTCGTCTCTATCAGCGGGTGGCTGCTGGGCGTCTCTTGTTCAGCCCATCTCCGCCCCTCTCATTCGCCTTCCCAGCGTCTGCTCCTTGCACCCCACACTGGCCCCGCACCCGTACATTCGGGCATCCGTGCATTCCTGCCTCCCTGTCTCCCTGCCTTCTCCATCTTTCCTAACCTCTGCTCACATTGCCGCTTGCCGCTTCGAGCGCTTCTCCGAGCGCCACTTCTGGTGACGCGCTGCCGCTGCTGCCGTCGCCGCCAGCGGTGTTGAAGGTCGTCTTGTTGGGCGACTCCGGCGTCGGCAAGACCTGCCTTCGCTCCCAGCTCGTCCACCACGTCTTTTCCAACGCCTATCGCGCAACGCTAGGTGGAGACTACCTCACCACCACCGTTGATGTGCCCGCGGAAGGGGGACACCTGCCCACCAAAGCCAATCTCCAGGTCTGGGACACCGCCGGGCAAGAGCGGTTTAATCTGATCTCACAGGCGTTCTACCGCGGCGCCGACGTGGCCGTGCTCGTTTATGACATCACCAGCTACGAGTCGCTTCTAGGAGTCCGCGACTGGTTCCAGCGGTTTCTTAGCCACTGCAGCGTGGACGCTCCGGGGTTCGTCATTGTGGGAAATAAGGCCGACAAAAGCACGGCCCGCTGTGTGGATTTGGCCGAGACCCACGATATCCTCTGCCGCGATTCTAGATGGCCCATCGCCCAATACGTCTCCGACTGGCATCTAGATGTGGTGGAGGCTTCGTGCAAAGACTTGGCGCTGGTGCAGCGTGTATTTGAGCGTGTGGCTGCAGTAGGTTTGGCTAAGCTGGCTGCCAACTCGTCTAGCCGCAGCCGTGCTCTGGGTATGGACCGTGTGGTGTTGGATGACTCCGCTGCCGTCGCCTCTCGCTGTGCCTGCTGAGCAACTGCTCTCTTGGCTTCCTCCACACGTCAAGCACCCTGCGCCTGGCTGTGCGTTCTCTCTCCATGTCTCTCTCTATTACACTCGTTACAACATCAATCAACTTCTTTCATCTGGATGTATTCTATGTACAGTAATGACAGGTGCTCTAGGCAACCTTTGCAATGTCCTCTGTGGCTTCGGGGCTCGAGGCGGCGGCGCCGGTACTCTCTGTGGCTTCTGCTGCTGCCTTTGGTGCTGGTGCTTCTGCTGCTGGCGCTTCTGCTGCTGGTGCCTCTTGGGCGGCTGTCTCAGCCACGGCGGGCTTGGCAGTCTCCTCGGGCCCGCTGGCCTCACGAGAAGGCACAGGCTCGTCGTCCTCATACAAATCCTCCTTGTAATGCTCTGGGTGCTGTCTGAAACAGGTTCTCATGACCTCGAACTTTTGAATACAATCAATGCCCTTAGGCTCGGTCTCCGAGTAGACAAAGCAAGCAAACGCAGCCTTGAACTCCTCTCCACATGGACCGTGTGCCATTCCACCCAAGCATGGACAGTCCCAGTTGATTTCGCCGGTCTCAGGGTTGAAAGCCGCAGCTTGTTCGGCGCCCTCTTGCTCTGGTTGGTCATCCTTCTTCTCGTCGGCGGCGGCGTCTTGTGGTGCAGCGTCGGCTGCGTCGGCTGCAGTTGGCTCGGTCTGCTTTTTCTCTATCTTTGCAGCCTTCTTCTCGCTGTCCACCTTCTCCTTTCTGGAGTCGTTGTTCACAGCTGAAAGAGGCATCAAAAGGATGGCCGATGCACCCACGGCAGCGCCGAAGGCAAACTTGGGGAAGCCCGAAGACTTGGCGCTTCTGGCCGTGGCGAAGCTTCTGCGAAGCGGCGCTTGGCGCATCGTGTTTTGGAAGATCGTTCTAAACATGGCGTTGTGGGTTGGTTAGATTGGGTGCAGCAAGGCCGGTGCTTAAATTTTCCACATCGTGAGGCAGGTCAGCTGACTAAGCGCTCCATCTATACATGTGAGTTGCCGCCGCCCTAGTCTAGCGGCCTGGCGAAGCCGAGATAATCCGGCGGACGTGATGAGTTTACCTTGTCTCTTTCCTTCGCTTCATTTGCTTTTTCCTTTTTTTGCCCTCTACATTGATGATGTCGTTGGTCCGTGATTCCCTCGGGTTGCGGCAACTTCGCAATTCTCGTGGTGCACCCCATACACCTCGGAAAGTAGCTCAGATCTTGTAAACGCACCCAATTAAAAGTGACAATGAGAGTCATCAAAAATCACAAACTGCTTCCCATCTGTAGCGACTCATGGACCGCCTCCTACAGAACATTCCCAACCCCATCATAACCTTTCTAGTACTAATCCGTGTCTCGTTACTATTAAACTTACGTAGTTGTGGTGCACCACCGGGAGGGTCCTGCACATGTCACATGGCATGGTGGTTTAGTTGTCCCGGATGTCCTTGGAAAGATCGGTGATGCTGGCCTCGGTTTTCTTCACGGGCGCCGTGAGCGTGCTGGCCCAAAGAAGCGAGCAGATGACGACAATGATGGAGCCAGCGCCCACCATGCGAAATGCCTTGAGTGTCTTTTGCGACTCCTCGCTTTTCTCGTCTCCCACACGCTTGATGAAACCGTTGACGCCACGTGCCTTGGTCCGTAACGACGAGCTGCGTGCGGCCGACAGAACAAAGCCTCTTGTAGAAACGTTAAATTGCATACGGGCTGCGGCTAAGGCGCCTGATGTCTTGATGGCAAACATGTGGACAGTTCTCCGATTGGTGGGTAAATGGTGTCGGGACTTGGTGATGCTGGAGTTGATGCGCACTCATCGTCTGCGCGTCATGTGCTCTCTGGTGGCGGCGAGCCAAGTCCAACTTTTCGTGTGGGAAATGCCTTTGACCGCTTTTTGCGCAAGCACAGAGTCATTACAATTTTTTGTCATAGTACAACTCAAAGCGCCACTTCTTGTAGTCACTTTCCAAAGTGGGAGCGGAGAAACGCCTCCACATCCACCGGTACGAACTGCGAGCCCTGTTCCACCCAGAGAATGTCTCTGGATGTATAGCACTTGTACATCTCGCCCGCAATTCCAGGAGATCCCACCACAAACAACTCGTTCATTTTTTTATCTCGCATGCCCGTGGCCCGGAATGTCACGTTGCCCATGCTTTCACATAGGTGACTGACGACATCCTTGAAAGTCACGTTGAGAGCCAGCTCTGGCTGCGAGTACATGTTGGCAGGCAGCATTTCTGCGTTATCATATTCCACAATGGCCTGCAAAACTTTGTCGGCGTCATCTGTTGAGGCACTGCCATCGATGCTGGGGAGCCGGAGTGCTTCTAAGTTCCCATGTGTGATGCCGTCAATGAGACGCAAAAACTGGTTCGTGTACCAAACGAACATATCCTTGTGCTCAGCGAACTTGCTGCTTATTTCGGCAAATTCTGCCTGCCAAAAGAAAAAAGCGGCTTTCACAGCCTTCCCGATGCGTAAGTGTTTTCCCAAGTCCCTGGCCATCGGATTGAGAAAGCAGAGCTCGATTATCATTTCCGTTTGTTTCTTCGTAATGATACTGAATGTGTTGCCGAAGTGAACCACCACATCAAGCTTGGTTTTTTCCTGTGGGAGATCGCTCCAGTGCCGTCCGTCTTGCAATAGGGCGATGATATGTTCCACGACAGGAGCAGAGAATGATTCTTGATCGAACACGCTGGCGACAAGATCGCGGCCCACGCTGGTGAAATGTTCAAACAAAGTCCACATAGCAACGTACTTGCTCCACAAGTTGGGGCCTGCGGCTACGATTTCGTCCCAGCTGCGTGAAACCTCGTCGCTGTAGCGAGTTAATATCAGAATGACAATTTGATCATGCTGCGAGGGTGTCCAATTGAAAACTGCGAGATACTCTAACAACTCATTTTCAAAGTTATCAAGTGGGTTCCACTCTTTGATGATTTGCTGGTATACCGGCATAATGATGTTTTCGAGACACTTTGTATAGGCTGATTCTGGCTGCACAAATATGGAGGCCGAGAGCCAGGCCGAGCTCTTGAGCCTGAATGCGGAGATGTCGGACTTTTCAAAATCGTTTATAATGCCCAAGATGAAATCGTCCCACATGTGTGGACTCATAGATTCTGTGGAGACCTCCATGCCTTTGTAATACTGACACCATCTGGAAAATGTGTCGAGGATGCGCAGTTGGGCCATGGAAATTGAATGTTCCTGGTAGAAGGTATTCACGAGGCTCACAAATATTTCTCTCATCTCTGCTGAGGTGCTGTAAGATCCACCTGAGATGGCCTGTAGCATGGATTCAAGCTCGCTCTCGTTTTCTGGTCTTTTGGAGCACACATCTAAAAGTCTTTCCTTTAGGTGCTGCTCCTCCTCATCAGCCTCAAGAGCGGTTTTAGTGTGATCGAGTTCAATTTTGAGAGCCCGAAGCTTTATGTCTAAGGCACTTATATCTTCGTTGACCTTTGTAAGTCTTGCAAACGCTTGTTCGACTTCGGAGAAGCTCAGCGTCTTGCTGTCGCTTAAGATTTTGTATGGCATTGGAACGGAAACACCGGCCTTCTCGAGTGACTGTATCAATGAGTAGAGATCTAGTGTCGGCTTGGTGAAAGTCACGGCCGTTTCGTCATCGGAGCTCACGCTGCTTTCGGCAGCACTGGAAGAAACCTTCTCTTTGATGCCTCCGATACCTAGGCCTTGCGGCCGAAGCTTTGTCTCTATAGGTGCCGAGATACCCGAGCCTTTGGATCCCAAACCCTGACCTTCTTGATAGCCTAACTTGAGTAGCATCCGAGCACCCAAGCCGTACCTGGCTATCAAGGCGCTCTGGGCCTCCAGTCGAGGCTGGTCGAACAGAGGAAGGCCGGAACGCATGGAGGTCGAGGAAAGTTGGGTATCGGCTCGGTCAATTCCACCTTTAGGCTCATTACGGCCATCGTCAAGTTTACCATCGCCATCGCCATCATCATCGCGATGCTCATCATCTTCCTCGAGATCCGAGTATTCACTCGCGGCGACCATGGTCATCATTCCGAGGGTGGGTTTTTCCGGCAACAGCGACAGCGAGCCGGACACATTAAACTGCATAGCGCCGTAGCGATTCAGCATGGGAAAACGAGTGAATCAGAGTTGGAAGAAACGTGAAGCCAGGCCCACCAAAACACTATACTACACGAAGCAAGCCAAGATGACGCGCGCTGTGCAGGAGCTTATCAGGACAGAAGATTGTCAGCGCGGATGCGCTTGATGAGACAAAGAAGACGGTCTTCGTCCAGCTGGGCAGTTGGACCGCTAAGATGGTCCAACCCCTCACTGACGACCTGGACGACACCCGGATGACCCAGTTCACCCGGCAACAGGAACACACTTGGGATAAAATCGCCGTATTTGGAAAGCCATTGACGTCGGCGCTCGCGCTCGTCTTGTTCAAACCGAAGAAGCTGGCCATTCAAATAGTCGTCGAGAACCTTGAGGTATTTCCGAGGGTACACGAACTGCTCGTAGTGGAGCTCGGTCAAGTATTGTGTTTGGTAGATGGCGCAGAATTGCTGGTAATGGTGGCATAACAGCCGGACCACGGCCGCGTACCGCTCAGCGGCATACGTTTGGGGAAGAGCGCTATGGGAGGCAGTGTGGGGTGCAGCGGGAGCGTCGCCGAGAGAGGTGCTGTGAAAGATCGGGCGGCTGTGCACGTGGAGTAATACAAGGCTGGCAGCATCGGTTGTTTCGAAAGTGTGCTGCGCCGCTTGCACGGCCCGGAGCTCGCCTTGACACGCGGCAAAACCCTCAAGCTTCGTGTCGCAGTAAGCCGCGGCCCGCTTCTGGTTGCTGGCGATGATATCGTGAATGGCCCGGATTTCTTTGAGCACAGATGGAAGCTCCAACGTATCATTGTAGAGCACATCAAGCGGGAGGACATCGCCACGGCGGACGAGTTTCAACGCGGCAGTGCACTGGTCATAGTGGTTGGTGAGCATCTCAAGAAGGCTTGAGAGCTCCAGGCTCAACGAGACGTTTTTGGTGAGGATGTTCAGAACGACCTCCGCGGCGTCGCGTGTAAGAGGCGACTCATGGTTTTCGAGGTCGGCCAACGGACGGTTGGGAACGACGTGATGTTCGTAGGACGAGGCGGCCTGCGCCCAAGCCTGCAGCATGGCGGCCAACGAGCGGTCGAGAGCGTCAAGCCGCAGCCGAAGAAGTCCTGCCACTTTGGAGCTGTTGGCTGTGTAAATCGCAATATTTGCGCGGAGCAAGTCGATATCCCCCAACGACACAAAGTCGATTAGACTATAGGAGGGGGAGTCGGCGGCTGCATCTTTGGCGTCATTCCAGCTTGCATTTGTGGCGGCGGCTGCGGTGTCTGTGGCGGTGATGTCTTTGGCTTGACCAGTGCCCGCGGCGGTGCCCATGTCATTGCCATTGCCACTGCCATTGCCGGCGGCAGAGCCTGAAATCAAAAACGCGGGCACGTCGATCCCACGGAGCGTCGCCAAAACATTTTCAAGGTCGGCCAAGGCGGGCGTCAAGTGTTTTTGCACCAGTTTGTGGTGGGCATGGAGAAAGCGAGTGAGCGCAGTGGATATGCTGCCGTGAAGCGCCACCAAGTGGTCCTGGCGACGCGAGACGTCTTCGTACTGCGCCGTGGCCTCTTGTAGGCGCCCAGGCACAATTTCCGTGAACTTGCGGGTCGTGGACCCCAACATATCCTGTGCCAGCGCCGAGAGCTGCTGGGCGGTTTGGAGTGTGGAAAAGGCGTCGCGGCACCACTGCTCCACGTCAACGGCGGCGGCCATTGTAGTTCAATCGTGCGGTGGAGGGTTGGGCGGAGGCGACAAGAAGGGCTGCGCGAGGATCGGGACAAAAGGGGTGGTTGCGACGGCAAAAGTGCCGGCTTCGTGGAGGAAATGGGGTAGATGGGGAGATAAGGCCGATAGGCGAAAGCCGCGAGGAAACCCGTTGCGCGCCTGTAGCTGTAGTAGGCGCTACACCTGCACCTACACCATCACCGTCGCTCACTCAGCATCAACAAATTCTCATTCTCAACCCAGTCTGCTGCTACAATCCACCACACCATGGAGGCGCTTGTTGACTTGAGGACCGCGGCCATGGCCA
>JAKUBD010000170.1:0-17960 GCA_030563125.1 Metschnikowia laotica
AGCAGCCCACTGGCCAACGCTGACAGACTCTGGGATGGACTTCTCTTGGACCAAATGGGTGGATGGCCTTGTGCGTCATCCAGCCTCTGCGGAAGCACGACTGGTCACAAAACACAGACGTGTGGCCTTCCTTCAAGCAAACGGGGCATTTCAATTTAGAATCCGTGATTTTTCCGCACTGGGCGGCACAGCAGACGGTCATATTTCGGTGATGGAGCTCTTCTCACCTCTGCGGGATGAAAATTGTCAATGCGAGCACAGGCGGCGGTCACGTGCGCCATCACCCCACGGGCCGTGTCAAAAGGTGCCACAACCATCTTCAGTTCGTCCTTCGATTTTCACCAGCTTTTCTTAGCCTCTGACATTCTCTTTTTCTTTTCTTCTCTCCTGCTTTCTTCTTTTTCCTGTTCTTTCGCCAAGCCTCTTTATAGGCCATAGACTACGGGTGCAAAATTGGGCGCTTTCATTCAAGCGACGCTGGCTGACGGCAGCGGACATTGATTGTTCGACTGACTCCCACACCCTGCCGCACTGACATATGGTGATACTGAAACTTCTCTCATTCGAGTCGGCCTCAAAAACGAAAATTTGATGGCTGGGTGCAGCTACTGGCCCAAGTTTTCTGGCCCAAAGCTCAACGGAAGAAGCTCGTCGAGGGTCTTCCGCACCACCTTGGTGCCGTCACTGGACGCCATAAACACCAAAATGTCGGTTCCAAACTCCCGAATGAACTGGCGACAGATTCCGCACGGGCTGATGGGTTCCGTCTGGTCACTACAGACAGCAATGGCCCGCACAGACCGTTGGCCACTCATCACCATTCGAACAAGGGCAGTGCGCTCGGCACAGATGCCGGCACCATACGATGCGTTTTCCACATTTGCTCCCGTGATGATGGCCCCGTCTGTGGTGAGCACGGCGCTCCCAACACTGACAGTTAGTAAGGTCTTCGGCTTGGTCGCGGCGGGGGAAAGCGGCGGAGAGATGTTCGTTTAGAGCCTACCCACGTGGAGGGAATGGCTCTCAGCTGGAGAGCATAGTCGAGATCAAGACAAAATTCCACTTTGGGATACGGTTTCAACCAATAGTCGGAGAGATGCAGCTGATTGGAAACGTCCAGCTCTCAAAGACACGGTGAGTTGAAAAGGAACAGCTGATGAACACGCTGCCCCTGGAAAAAAGCTCATGAAAGGACCGCCAGCAACGCTGCTCACCGGCTCCTCGCTGCTCCCTGCCAACTATGTCAAAATATGTCAAAAAGTAGGGGGTTCACTTACCGGAATTTGGAGTAGGGACTGTAGGAGTGCACAAGCGCTGTGGGTTAGTGGTGATGGGGAGCTGACATCAAGCAAGTGGAGGCGACGTACCGTGTTGCGCTTGTAACACGAGGTTGGAGACCTCGGCCTCAGTTAGATCAGCAGCTGGCATGAAGAGATAGACGGGACAGCGGAGCTCAATTCACGCTATCGCCACAATGAAGGCTATTGTAGTCCAGACAAGGGAAGACCCGTGCACCAGGGCTCAGACAACAGTGAGCAGAGAACACTGGTTGCGAGCTGCACGGTGACGGGAGACACATTGTTCGCGCGCGTCAACAATGCGTGTTCTGCACCCGGCTCTTGTATCCAGGCACACGTTTCGCTCAGGCCGTTGCCACTGGCGCCGACATCCGAAGGCATTGACGTCAGAGGACGCCAGGGTGCAAAGGGCTCCCGGTACCTTGCACATGAACGACGAATCGACTAGTCAGCCGACCAAACAGGCTTCCCCGCCATGCCTCCAGGCCGCCGCCGTTCGTGTGGTGGCAACAGGAATCCGTCTGTGTTTTTGTCGCTTTTGCCGCGAGCCACAGTCCCACCTCCCGTCGCAGCAGCGTGAGCGGACGATTCCGGGTGCACCTCAAACGAACCAGGAGAGAAAATCATGCGTGCCACGTGAGTCGGATGGCGGCGGCTGCAATATCCACCCCTTACTCCGCGCTGGGAGAAGAAGGCGTGACGTATGGAAGCCTTGGAGGGAAAATATTGCCGAACCATTCCAGGAAGGTCGGGGAGCAAGACGTTGATCAGGTGTCAACAATACTCGGGGCATCCTCGGCCTGTCACCCACATTCTCCAGCCGGGCGGTTAAAGGTTTAGTGCGCATGAGTGGGGTGGTTTCGAAACCGCCAGCGGCACCTGGAACACAGCGGCCATTCAGGTGTGGCCACGAAAAACAGTGCCAGGCCGCTGAAACCAACATGAAACATGCTCCTGACCGTGTGAGGAGAACGTGGTTTCAGAACGGTGCCACTCGGAGCACCCGCCACTCGGAGAGCATCAGAAACGAACAAATGAAAACAACACCGGACCAGCGGCAGCTGGTGGCGAGGCACTCGCGAATGCGCTCGGAACAACCCAATCCTTTTGTCACGTGCTCATCCCATCATACATGAATGACGTTTTTATTACGGCCGTGTTCTATTCTGCACATCCCACCATCCCACAACTCCAGCTTCTTCCCTCTTCACAGCCCACCGCACGCCCCCGGTTTTCCCTTGCCTTGCCGAACCCGCATCCACTTTCTGGCCTTTGCAAAGTCCAACCGCCTCTGTGTTTAATCTGCCCATGACGTCATGTCTGAGCTCATCTTTTTGCGACATGGGCCTCGAGCGGACGACCCGAACTTGATTTCCGATCCGCTCCATCTGCCTTACAAAGCTTATGATCCCCTGGTGACCCAAGAAACGCCTGCTCTTGCCGACGATGTTGCGAAGCTGATCGTCGACTCCATCTCTTTCGATCAGGTCTCCAAGAAAAACATCTTTGTTCATTTCTCGCCCTACTTTCGGTGTTGTGAGACGGCCGATCTCTTGATTACCTCGCTCAAGGCCAAGCTTGCCGAAGCCCATCCTGACGTCACGCCCAAATTCCAACTTCTCGGCGACTTCGCCTTGTCTGACTGGATCCACGACAAAACGAAGAACAAGCCGCCATTTTTCGATTCCAACGAAGCTTACCAAATGTACACCCCCAACATCCAGCTTATGCAGAACAAGAAGCACGTGCTGAACTTCCGTCCCACAACCAAACTCGGGCCTTGGAACGAAGCCGACCTTTCTTTCAAAGAGTTCCAGGAGAGATGCAAGGAGTACTTCCAGAAACTCCTTGCCACATACGATAAACCCATGCACGACAAAGACACCATCATCGTCGTGACTCACGGTTACAATGTAACAAATTTCCTCTCGCATTTCATTAACCATCCTGTGTTCGAAGAGATCCCCGAAATCACCTCTAACTACGCGAAAAAGATTGATGGAAAATGGGTCTTGGAAAAAGACTGCCTCGGCTTGCTCAAGAAGGATCCCAGCATCGACTCCACCTTGAATTTGGAGTCTGACATTGTCTACTATAAGACCAATTTCGTCAAGAAGTGCGACTTGGATGAAAGCAAGCTGTTTCCTGCCATGGGCTTCGGTGGCATCAAGACCCAAGGATCAACCTCGCCTCGAGCGTCTTTCAAGTTCAAACCGGGAAAAGACCAGCGCCCGGGCATCAACCCGCTTTGTCCCTCGGCAAGAAATTGGTCTCCTCAGGCAAGCAACAAGTTCAAGGTCAAGTCTGATTTCCGTTTAAAGTTGATGAACGACGACGCCTTCAAGAAATCCTTTGATATCTCAAACCACCCGAAGCATCCCATTTCTCCAGAGGTTTCTCCAAACTCCGAGCCTAGCAGAATCAACTCAACGGTTGACCTCAGCAAGTTGGCCTCGAACGAAGAAATCTACCACCCATTGAAATTGAGGTATTCCCTGGCTTCAGATATACCGGTGAATTATCTAAACTCGAAGGTCAACTCTCACGCAAGCTTGAATTGGTTGGGCAGAAACAGCGACCAAGGTTCTTCTGTCGACCTCGCGAGAACGGCACCTATGAACATATTCGGTGCGCTGCCAGCAGGACTGTCGTCGCCTAGGGATCTCGTGTCGGATGTCGAACTGTCGCCTAACATGCATGAGGTCATTTCAAGACTTGCCAGAGTTAGATCTCTCCAGAGAAAGCGTCCACAAACCAGCACGCCTAAATTCGGCGTTATTAACGAGCATCACGATTCTCCTTCGGATGATAAGAAGCATAATATACTGTCCGGCGCTCAGGAGAGACCTCCGGTTGTTAACAGTGAACCACCGGCCATATCCACGATTCACACGCGTCCCAGAAGGTCGAGTTCAATCAAATATGTGCCGTCTGTACTCGCATATGGCGAGAAGCCGGAGAAGAAGAAGGAAAAGAAGTCTATTTTTTACGAGTTCAACTCGGGCTCAAGTTCCGGTGACTCACTGGACGATGATTCCAACGATAATAGATACATGTGGTTTGGCCAGAATGTCAAAGACAGATAGGTGACAGGCCGATGAGGAGCAGGTGCCCCCAATGACAAGCAACATTCAGCGTCCCCTCCATGACATGATGCAAAGTGAAGGTAAGCGCAGAGTTGGATTGAAACGAATTCAAGTCTTGATGAGTGGGTCCTAGCCAGAGCTCCAGCCAAAGGAGGCTGTCAAAAGGTCTAACAATGGTGTCAAGCAGAAGCAGTTGCAACAAGCAGAAGCATGAAAAAAAGAGAAACAAATAACGTCATACTACGCATACATGGCCTAGGGCCATCGACCAGCGATGCAAACTTCGAGCGTGCTCGCATCCATGCATTCAAATAAACAACACATCTCGTTAGAGACCAGTCAAATAAGTGCCGCCTTGTAGGAAAATCGGTGTCCGACTCACTTTTGTCCACCCTTAATCGTCTTTATTCCCGCTTCGCTTCTGTCATCCGGCTTTCGCGTGCGGTGGGTAGCGCCGCACATGTCGCGATAATGAACTACTCGGTGGTTCCTCCACACTGTTCCATCAACACCCATTCATTCCCACACCGTGGAATTTTTAGGCCAGCTATTTCATTCTGACCGCTAGCCAAACGCCAGGTCTACCCCAACCATGAGCATCCCGCATTCCGCCGGTACATCTCAGGTGGGCACGACCAATTTTGGGCTCACCAAAGACCTCGCTATCCCAATCACCATCAAAATCAACCAGCTCCAAACCACCTCCACGCCCCAAATCGCCACAAACTCGCAGCGCTACAAGGATGCCGGAGTCTTCCGCAGACTCTCCGACATATCGGTCAATCTGGACTTGTTTGTCCGGGTCCAGGCCTTCGACGGAAACCACAACGCCTTGACAGAAGAACTCCAGACACCATACAAGGCGTTTGCCAATAACAAGAGAGTCTGGGACGTCTGCTTGCGGCTTCCGATCTTGTACTCCCAGCTTCGTTTCAGCGACTATCTTCGTTTGACCGTGTTGGAGATTGTTGACACGCAAGCAGTCGAATATGCCCGTGGCAGCCTCTCCCTCTTCAACCACTCGTCCAGCACGCTTCGCCGTGGCTGTTTCCGTGTGGACATGTGGCCGGAGCCGCCAATTGATGTTTCCTATGCGGAATTGCCCGTGGAAAGCCTCATGGAGCGCCGCAAGCTACAATACCACAATGGAGAGTTTAATCGGTCCAGCTGGATGGACCCGTGGGCCATGCAACGGCTCGAGACGATGGAGCGGCCAGACGGACCGAAAATTCGCGTCAAGGCAACGGACAGTCTTTCGCTGTCATCCGACGTGGCCCCGTTCCATCTTTTCATCGAACTTCCAAACTTTCTGTTGCCCGTGGTCTTTCTGGACACAAATTACGAACTTCCAAGTGCGGAGCTAGCCGACAACCTCTCGGTGGGCCAGCAGGGAGCAGAAACTGCCATGCACACCACCATGATCATAAACTCCATCGACATCAACAGTTCAGGCGGTGACCAGGCTTCCAATGGTGTGTATGACCCAGATTTCCACTTTCTGACCATTCAAGGGCTAAATGGCCCGGACAAGGAGCAATACCCCGGGCTTCTGTCTCCGACAGTTTCATCGTTACCGGCGACACCTGCCAATCCGATCGAGCTGAAGTTTCAGAAGTTGGCCTCCAACCTCAACAACAACTCGTTACTCGATAAGGAGGCCAAACCATCGCCACACATCCGAGACGAGCTCTCAAAAATTCTCAATCGACCATCCAGTGAGTTCTTAAGCGACCACGACAAGGCGCTTATTTGGAAGTTCCGCTTCTACTTCTCCCGAAATTCCGCCTCTGAAGATCTCACCTCGGTTTCTGCTCCGCTGCAAACTCCGAAGCCGTTTTTCATCAAGTTCCTCAAGTGCTTGAATTGGGAAAACGAGCACGAGCTAGATCACTCCTTTTCCGAAATCTTGCCTTTCTGGACTGTCGACAAAATCGATATCGGCGATGCCTTGGAACTTCTCAGTAACAACTTCAATCCTCAGACCTTGACGAGCGCTCTCCGACGCAGATTAATTGCAACCAATCATTCTTCTGCTAGAGATACTAACCATGGAGACGAGAAGAAAATCGACAAGATTTACAGGTACACGAAGATACTCCGCATGTTTGCCGTGGATCGGTTGAAACTTGCGTCTGCGGACGAGCTTTTGTTGTACTTGCTTCAGCTCGTTCAAGCGCTCAAGTTTGAGCCCATCCTGAAGAACTCTGACTGGATCGAAGAAGCGCCTCTCGCCAAATTTTTGATAGAAAAGTCCGTGCAAAACGGACACCTCGGAAACTTCTTCTACTGGTACGTGAAAGTCGAGAACGAAGACGAGCTCAACAAGCGTATCAATTCAAAGAGTGCAGACGATTCGAAACTTAAGGTTGATGGTTCGAACCAAATCTACAACATAGTGCTCAATACTTATATTGAGAAGCTAAAGGCCTATTGCGAACTGTCAAAGCTGCCACAGTACAAGTACTTGAAGAGACAAATCGTGTTTGTCAAAAAACTCACTGGGCTCGTGGAATTGCTTCGGTCAACCTTCAAAAAAAACGAGGCCACAGGCAAGAAAATTCAGTTTTTACGGGAATATTTGGCAGACTCATCGAACGGCTTTCTCAAATTTTCCGAACCTTTTCCCCTTCCTTTAGACCCCTCGGTGGTGATTTGCGGATGCTATCCTGAAGAGTGCTCCGTATTTAAGAGTTCCATGGCCCCCTTGAGAATAAGTTTCAAAACGATAACAAATTTCGGTGCTGGTTCAGGAAGCGCTTCCATATTTGGAAACAGAAAGAATAAACACGGCAAGTACGTGCTCATGTTCAAAATAGGAGACGATTTGAGGCAAGACCAACTTGTTATCCAAATCATCAACCTCATGGATCAGCTTTTAAAGAAAGAAAACCTCGATTTGAAGCTTACGCCATATAAAATTTTAGCCACAAGCCCTGTCGCTGGTCTCATCCAATTTGTACCGAATGAGACGCTAGACCATGTGCTTTCTCGAACCTACGCAGACGCTGATAATGACACAGGGACGGGCAACAGGCACCCTGTCTCAACGGCAATCGGAAATGGTATTTTGACGTATCTTCAACGACACAGTCGGATGCTCGAAGACGAGCCAGAAGCAAACAGCATCTTGGGAATCAAAAAAACGCCGTTGACGGCGGAAAACCAGCAGTCTGCTATCGTCTCTGATCTGGGCGTCTCTTCTGCCATAATGGATAATTACGTCAAGTCTTGCGCAGGGTACTGTGTGATCACTTATATCCTTGGTGTTGGAGACCGGCACTTGGATAATTTGCTTCTCTCACCAAACGGCAAGTTCTGGCATGCGGATTTCGGGTATATTTTAGGAAGAGACCCCAAGCCATTTCCGCCATTGATGAAGCTACCAATACAAGTGATCGATGGCATGGGAGGTATGAACCACGAGAATTTCGACATATTCAAGAACTACTGCTTCATCACATACACCACGTTGCGGCGCAACAGCAATTTGATTTTGAATTTGTTCCAATTGATGCTAGACGCGAATATTCCAGATATTCAGATCGACCCCAAGATGGCTGTGAAAAAGGTGCAAGACAAGTTTGAGCTTGGCATGACGGAGGAGGAGGCCATTCTTCACTTCCAGAATTTGATCATCGACAGCGTCCGGGCATTCCTCCCTGTGGTCATAGACACGCTCCACAGCATGGCACAATACTGGAGGGCCTAGCTGTCTTTCTTGATCGAGTTTTCTGCCTTGACTTCCTTCAAGTACCGCCCTGCAACTGCCCACAATGCGGACATAATACCAAACGGAGGAAACCAGTCCAAAACCGTCCATACTAAAGCGGGCCTAAGCTGGACCAAAATTTTGCTCACCTGCGCATGGAGATCCTCGACCGACCCGCTGTTGTCAATGACAATGTCAGACTTGGCTGCCTTGACGGCAGTAGAAAACTGGCTCAGAATTCGCTTGCGAGCATCGTCCTCCGAAAGCTCTGGATTTCTCAGCAAAAGCCTTTCCATTTGCGTCTTGTCGTCAGTTGTGACTGTCATCACTATACCGCAGAAATGATTAAGACTGGCCTCGAACAACAACGGCACATCAAGCACTACCATGCTGTGGCCGCTCATGAACAGCCTGGCCACCTGCCATAACATCTCTCGCTTTACAGCGCCGTGCACGATACGATTAAGCACTTTGAGCCGCTCGCTGTTTCCAAAAACGGCCTTACCCAACACTGCCCGGTCAATGTGCCCGTCACTCTGCAACAATTTATCCACGTCAACAAACGCTTCCTGGATTTGGATGTATGCCTTTCTGCCCGGCTCCACCACCTCACGCGCGATGAGGTCTGCATCGACTACAGGCACTCCCTCCTGTCTTATTTGCTTGGAAACCGTCGACTTGCCCGAGGCAATGCCGCCTGTCAATCCAATTACCAACATGATGTGAGGGTTTCTGCTGACTTGACACCCCAGATATCTGTGCATGCGCGCGAAGGCAAGTGAGAAAGCGACTGTGTGTGTGCACGTGACCGTATCTCACCACATCTCCGCCGTCTGCGATGCATCAAGTTCACGGTGACCATGTCGGTGAAGATCCTTGGTGCCGGTGCCATGGGGTGCCTTGTGTCGCATGAGCTTGCGATGAACTCGAAGGTACAGCCGCTTCTCTTGCTCAAGTCCAAAATCGCCCAGAAGGCGTTCACTGCATCTGGCGACAAGTTGGTTACCGTCAGACATCTGCCAACCGGGCCCTTTCGGAGTACCGTACACGTGCCTTCCGATACCAGCGTGCTGGACAAGAACGGAGCTCCTGAGTTAATTTCGGACATGATTGTGTCGACGAAAACACCGGCCACAATCCAGGCTTTGAAGCCGTACATTTCGCAAATCTCGCCTCAAACTAATCTTTTGTTTCTACAAAACGGAATGGGTACCATCGAAAGGGTCAAGCAGGCCTTCTGGGGAAACAAGGAACTGTGTCCCAACATTTTCCAGGCCGTCAGCACTCATGGCGCTTACAAGTCCTCGCCAAACACTGTGCACCATGTGGGGATGGGCACGCTCTTGATCAGCAGAATCCCATACTCAAGACATCACCCCCTTGAAGTTGCTCCTGATCCTCCTCTTATCAAAGCTCTAGAATCGTGCCTGATTCTCAAAGCTTCGGTATTGCCATATTCCGAGTTTTTGCCGAAGCAGTTGGAAAAGCTCGTGGTCAACGCATGCATCAACCCATTAAGTGTCATTCTAGATTGTCGAAATGGCCAGATTCCAAGTGCCGAAGACTCGGTTTCCCTCATGCAAAAGGTCATCGGTGAGGCCGTCAAGTGCTTCCGCGCAGAGTATCTGCAATGGGCGCTAGGTCCAGAGGCTGGTGTGACGCTATCCCAGGAAAGATTATTGGCCAAAGTATTTGAAATTTGCAAATCGACAGCCAAAAACAGCTCCTCGATGAGAGAGGATGTCCGTCGCCTCAACACCACAGAAATCGACTCTATTAATGGATTTATTATTCAATTGGGATCGCAGCATGGCATCCGAACACCTGTCAACACGGCACTCAGAAGTCTTGTGCGGAGTAAACTCGCAGTCGAGAAGGCCAAGGAGAATTTTGCATTGGAGATCTAATCCAAACCCTGCTGCGCCAGCAAAATTTTGTCGCAAATCACCTTTGTGTCTCTGTGCAAAGAAATGATTGCTTGGACTCTAGCATCTGTTTCATCCGGGAATGAAATACTTTGTAGCTTCTGGGCGCAGTCGGAACGCATCTTGGATAATATACGGTGGAGCAATTTTTTGGAATTTGCCTCGTAGGTAGTGCCGTCAGTCATGCCATCTATGAAGCACGACAACCGCTTGGATTCTTGGGGATCTGGTTCTTGCAATGTGGCCAAAGCAACTTCGCAGCGGAAGGACATTCCGTCCGAGTTAACCGTATAGTCGCCGTGATAGCCACGAGCCTTCAAAAATTGGACGTGTTTAGGCGACAACAAGAGCGTTAGGAAGTCAGTAATATCAATGTAGTTCCACCTATTCAGTGCGAGTGTGAAGCCGTACTCGCAAAGAAGAAATTCGTTCGAATGTGGACCGTAACTGAAGTAGAGCTCTTCATCAGTGGAGTAGGCCGTGGATGTTTGGACATGAAAGCCTGTCGAGTCTATTTTGATGCCGCACTGATCTGTGTCCAGGTGATTGAGGAAATCAACGTAGGGTGCCAATGTAAAGTTGTCTGCAGAGTCTTTCGCCTGGGGAATTTTCATATAGAGGCAACGGGAGTTGATACACATCCAGGCCCATAAGAAATCACCGTGAGAAAAAAATGGTGTTGCGGACAAAAGGTCGGCCACGACTACAGAGTCTTTCTCAAAGCGAGCCAACACGGAATCAGAGTGTTTCCTGGCCGATCTGGGGAGCATGGCCCATAGCTTGTCCGCTGTCGGTAGGTTGGCTGCTCGCGACACTAGCGGACACAAGCGCAACTCGTCCACAGAGGGAAGAGTGTCCAAGAAAGGTTTCCAGAAGGAGTCCGAGCCGCGGCGCTTTTCGAGCATCAAGTAAAGCGAGATAAGCTGGAATGATGAGAGAGCGGTGAGTGATTCGAGCGTCAACGAAGCGTAGAAAGCTGTGACTTCGTCGTCGGTGGTCGGAGGTATGGAGAGGCATGCATAGTGGGCGCCTGTGAGAGCCACGGCGGGATTGTGGCTCGTGATGTGGGCCACTGCGGTGGAGAAGTTGAGAAGGAACGATGGGGGCACCTGAATAAGCTGTTCGCCCCGGCCGATGGCTGCGCCCGCGTAGAGACCGCGGCCCGACAGCGGCGAGTGTCTGACGGCGATTTTCAGGGAAATGCGGGACTCGGGCTTGGTGCTTTTCATCCACGCCACGAGCGTGTCGACCCGGGCATCGATGTCTTTCATGGTCGGTTCGGGAAAGAGAAGGTTGGTGTGGAGCGCGATGCGCGACTAGCGATGTGGTGAATTGCGGCAGCGCCAACAGCAGCGGTGGGTAAGAGAGCTGGGAAAATAAAGGGGCGTCCGTGCGTATTTATAGTTCTGCCGGCAGCGGTGGCGGCTCCAGCGGTATTGCAGGCTGCTTGGGTGTGGTTTATTTTTGCAGCCGTTTCGGAGGTATCGACGTTCTTGGTGTGGGAGGAAAGCTGGCACGGCCCGCCAGTTTGCAACTGCCTGAGCTGACGTCGCGGTAGCCGAAAACGAGGCAGATTATGATTGAGTGACGTAAAACTACCAGGCCACGAATCAAAGAGAAAAACCAAAAGCAAGTAACAAAAAGAAGAATGACCACAAGCAAGATTTGCAGATATGAAACAGCAACCTGCGCCATGGCACAACAACTATAAAAGAAGCTGATGGCCACTGCAAAAAAGGCACCCACAATGGCCGCGCCGCGCCGCGCCGCATCGCCAGTCCATCTAAATGCATCTCAGGCCGTGCGCCCCAACCGCGATCGCGTCTCTTCACCTCCAACTCCATGAGAATCCTCTGTGTGGCGGAGAAAAACTCCATTGCCAAGGAGGTCGCCAACATCCTCTCGGGTGGCCGCTCACGAGGCAGAGATTCCACCTACAAGTTTGTGAAGAACTACGACTTCTCCTACAACTTCCTCGGCGTGGGCACCTGCGACGTCACCATGACCGCCGTATCCGGCCATATCTTGGGCACGGACTTTGGCCCAGAGTACGCATGGGGCAAGTGTTTCCCCGGGCGCTTGTTCGATGCCCCGCTCGTCACAAAGGTTGCCCCAGACAAAGACAAGCGCAGTCAGCGCATTCACGATAACATCGTCCGCGAAGCCCGCAACGCCGACCGATTGATGATCTGGACTGATTGCGATCGTGAAGGTGAGTATATTGGCTGGGAGATTCTCCACATTGCACAGCTGAAGAACTCCCGCCTCTCCTACGCGTCTACGTGGCGAGCCCAATTTTCACACTTGGAACCGAGCCACATCGTGGCCGCAGCCCGCAACCCCCACCAGCTCGACATGAAGCTCGTGGAGGCCGTGGAATGCCGCAAGGAATTTGATCTTCGGGTGGGCACCTCGTTCACGCGCTTCCTCACCAATTTGTACAAGGGAAAGCGGCTTGTGGGGGAGAAGGACGTGGTATCGTACGGCACTTGCCAGTTTCCCACATTGAGTTTCGTCGTTGACCGCTACGTGCGGGTGCGCCGCTTCACTCCCGAGCCGTTCTGGTTCTTGGACGTGGTTGTCGTTCACCAGGGTCAGAATGTGGCGCTTTCGTGGGACCGTGGCAACCTTTTCGATAAGCTGTTCGTGGCCATTCTCTACACACTGCTCTTGCAGGCGCCGGACGCAGCCATCGTGGCTTCCGTTTCCACCAAGCCAACATCACATTTCCGCCCGTTTCCCTTAACCACCGTGGAGCTCCAGAAGTGCTGCTCGCGCTTCTTCCGCATGTCCGCCAAGCAGGCCTTGGATGCTGCTGAGCTGCTCTACACTGCGGGTTTCATTTCCTATCCGCGTACCGAGACGGATAGCTTTCCGGACAACATGGACTTGAAGTCATACATTGCCAAGCAGACCCAGGATACCGCGTGGGGTGCCTATGCACAGAAACTCACTTCCACAGATGCCTATCGGAAACCGCGTGGAGGCAGTCACGACGATAAGGCGCACCCGCCCATCTACCCGGTCAAATATGCCAAGCTAGACGCGTTGAAGGGCGATCAGAAAAAGGTTTACGAATTTGTCGTGCGCCGTTTTTTGGCCTGTTGCTCGGACGACGCCCGTGGTCTTCAGACCAAAATGCAACTCGACTGGCTCACGGAAAAGTTTTGGGCCACAGGTCTCCAAGTCACTGAACGCAACTTTCTAGACGTGTACACCTACACGGACTGGAAATCTTCCGCATCGCTTCCGGCGTTTAGAGAAGGCGAGAATGTCACAATCCACAGTGCTAAAGTCAAAGAGGGCAAAACTTCTCCGCCGAATTACATGACCGAAACGGAACTCATTGCATTGATGGATGCAAACGGTATTGGCACTGACGCAACTATCGCAGAGCATATCGACAAGATCATCCAGCGAAATTACATTATACGAAAAAAATTCAAAAAGACAGAAATTTTCATTCCAACATCGCTCGGAATAACGTTGATCCACGCGTTCGACGATATGCTAATTGACAGAATTTCCTTGTCGAAGCCGTTCTTGAGACGCGCCTTGGAGGGCTTCCTCATCAAAATCTCTCGCGGCGAGACGACGCGTCAAAACGTGATCCATCAGCTTCTTCCCCTTTACAAGGAAGCTTTTATGGAGAGCAACAAAAAAAGCACCATGATGACCGATAAATTTATTGAAACGAACAGGCGGTTGGATGCGGGCGTCCTCTAGCGCATCCCGCGGACACCCGTACACCACACCACATTGTCATCGGCTTCGTTTGGAGTGAGCTGGTCCCACAACACCGCCGACCATGCTGAAACAGATCTGCAAGTTCTATGCCAAGGGCCATTGCAGGTTCGGCAACTCTTGTAAGTTTCTACACGTGGATCCAAATGGAGGTGGGTCAAATCCGCCCGCTCTGCAATCGCAGCAGCAGTTTTTGGCACAGGCTCCAGAGACTTTGGCCAACGAGATCAAAAGCGATCTTGAAACCCTTAAGAAATTCCAAATGAACCCCATTCTCACCACATATGGAGTGAGTCCTTTCCCTGCCAACGGGCTCATCGAAGGACGTGATGTTTCCGCCGAGGAACTACGTCTCCAGTATATGGAAGCTGCCGCCAGCAATACGCTCGAGCAGTACGACAAAAATATTAGTGACCGCCAGAAAGACATGCTTTACTGCGTTTCTGAAATCGAAAAGAACCGTACCTTGGCTGCTCGCTACCAACAATTGGGTGTCACCAATAGAATCAATGTCAAACCCTTTGTCAAGAAATCGCTCGAGGAGAGCATGAAGGACATTCAAAATCCGTCAGCAAGTGCCTTTGGGGGTCTGGGCATGTCCAATCCTTTTGGCTCGAGTGGTTTGAGTGCAGCGAATCCATTTGGGAATGCCTCCGGAGCATCAAACACAGGAAATCCTTTTGGATCCTCTTCCGGCGCATCCAATCCATTCGGCGGGGGTGCCGGTAACCTGGCATTCGGTGCACCTAGCAGCTCTGGCTCGTCGACGTCTGGCTTCGGGACCTCATCGTTTGGCTCTTCATCCTTCGGCAATGGCGGGGCGTTTGGAGGTGGTGCCAAAACTACAGGGTCCGCGTTTGGGACCTCTGGTTTCGGTAATGCTAACAAGAGCGCAAATGGCGCAGCTTCGGGCTCAGGTGCATTTGGCTCATCTGGTTTTGGATCCTCAGGTTTTGGCGCTTCAGCTGCCAACTCTTCTGCGTTTGGTAGTAGCGGCTTTGGTAGCTCTGCAGCAAATCCAAGCGGCGGCAGCGCATTTGGTGGTGCTAAAGGAGCATTCGGCTCCACAAGTGCATTTGGCTCTACGGGCTTCGGACAAGCCAACATCAGCAACAACGGCAACACCAATAACGCATCGCCATTCGCGTCCAGTCTGGCTCCCAAGCAAGATTCTGCCTTCGGAGGTAGCAGTTTTGGGAGTTCTGGGTTGGGAAAGTCTGCAGTGGGCACAGGCAGTGGCGGTGGGTTTGGCTCCACAGGTTTCGGCTCCACCTCTGCACAACCAGGAAACCCATTTGGACAAAAAGCTACCCTGGCATTTGGTACCTCTCAGAGTGCCCCTTCAACCTTCAGTAACACGACTACATCTGGTACCGGTCCATTCGGTGCTAATACATCAGGCCAATCGGCATTTGGCAACAATTCAACTTCTGCATTCGGCTCCACAGGGGGTGCACTTCTGTCATCAAACACCCAATCTGCTTTTGGTGCAGCACCAAGCAACGGGCAGAATGCCTCGCCTTTCGGTGCATTAACTGGCAACAGTACAGCATCAGCCACACAAAACAGCGGCCAGGGAACCTTCGGCAGCGCCGGCTCGTTTCAAAACAATGCACTGTTCGGAACGGGGAATGGCCAACCCTCTAATGCTCCCGCAGCATCCAACCAGAGCCAAAGTTCCTCGGCCGTCCTGTTTTACGAAGAACATAGTCCGTTGGTCAAAGACGCTTTCCAGGCGCCTGACTTTACATTGGGAAACATTCCCGACGTGGCTCCTCCCCCTGAAATTTGTTGAGGAACATATTATTGCATGATTAATGAAACGAAACCCGTACTTCTATTCCTCTTCGTTTTGGTGACCTTGATGCCAAAACTCACGTAGATTTCAGTCTTGCCCTGACGTGTCCATGTCATGGTGTACGGATGTAACACCGATTATCATCACGTACCTGGCAAGACCATCACCAATATCTCGAATGATATGTGTGGTGTGCGCCAATCCGGAGATATCACGTCTTCATTCAACATATAAAAGAAAGTTCATACAGCTTACAGTTTGTCCGCGCTGCGGCCAAGTGGCTGATAGATACGTGGAATACGACAATGTGATCTTGTTCCTAGACTTGTTACTTCTCAAACCAGAGGCTTACCGCCATGTTGCTTTCAATCTTGTCGAGGAAAAGGTGTTTCAGCAGCCGAATTTTGTGCAATTGTCTGTGTTTCAGAGGTACCGCAAACTCAACAGGTTTTTGATGCTCTCGATCCTCTTCGAGGTGTATCTCGAGTGGGCCAACGAGGAGAAAAGCCAGCATCACAGCCGCCTAAAGCAAGAGGTACTCTCTGCAGCGCCAGCCTTGCAATACATGTTTTTCATGATCCAGGAGTTTGTGGAAAAAATGGTGTTCTTTGGGTGCATCTGCTTTCTATTTTCGAAGTTCACGCAATGGGGGAAACTGCGGAACCTGAATCTCGCAAGTGCCTTGCAAGTGCCCTATAACTTATGTGCATTGACCCTGACAGTTTTGGTATCCTTGGCGGTCAAATCGCTTCCGGTAATTATGCTCATTTGGCCGTACGAAAATGCTGCCGTCGCTTCAACTGTCGTGGAAATATTGGGAATCTTCAATACAATCGAAGCGTTGAAGATGAACACAAACTCCTCATACATTCGAACTACCACATTCGTTCTACTATCGGCTATTCTCCTGGAAAATATGAAGAGATTTGTCATGAGTTGCATGGTGGGCACCTTTTGCGGGTCTTTGGGTGCCAACACGCTTTTTATTGACGATTGGCGAGCTTTCTTCGCCGGCATTAAGTATTCAATTCGTGCAATCTTTTCCTGATCACACATTCACATGAATGCAGGTATTTTCTTCTTGGTCGTCGTTCCATCAGCCTCAATGTATAACGCCTCATCATGATCCACAGCAATGAGAGGTCCGTCAATGTCGCGCACCAAGTTCGGGTAAATGTAGGCTTGATCGAACTCTCTTCGTTCGTCAAGAGTCTGTGGCCGTTCAGAAACCACGCTTTGGACTCTAGATTCGACATCGTTGCTATGCGCTGGTAGCAAATTATTCTGAATGGACCTCAACGCGATAAATGCCGATAAAGGAATATAATGCTTGTGAAAATGCCATAAGACGAATATGGTGAATATGGGCAAGGGTGTGATACTCAAAGCACAAGCGAATTCCTTCTCAGAAGCTAATGTTCCAAACATCATTGTATGGAAAATGAGTAACCCTAGAATGACTCGTCTGACCACGAGCGGCCAAATTTTTCCAGTATTATGAGTAGGATGCACACAAGCGTATAGCAATTGGTACTTGAAGACGAAGTATCCAATGAGAAAATAGATTAGGCCTGCTGTGAGAATTCTGGTTGATATCACAGAATAAGTTATGGTGATGATGAGAATTAAAATCGGTTGTGGAAGTTGTAATCCAAAATTGAACACTGGAGGCTTGTATAGCTGGAGGTAGTTGCGGGGAGTTTTGCACCAGAAAAAATTCTTGATGGAATATTTCAACAAGTTGCCCAAGAGCAACAATTTGTAGGGAAAAATTCCGAGGCCTTGCAAAATAATGAAGTCGACGTAAAATAAACTCAATTTCTTCAACGAGTCGGCCAATTGATATGCAAGTTGTGCGGTGTCAGTCAAAGAAGCAGTTCCAAATAGAGTAAACACCAAAAACAAGTTGACGAATATGTAGAAAAAGTTCTTGGAAATTGCCGAGAGCTCTTCATCTCCCCTAGATGTATAGCCTTGCTTCTTTGTGCACCAGATGTAGAAATAAGGCATGATAATGTTAAAAATGGTGAAAATATAAGGCGGTAATATTCCAGTAATCAAGTTTTCGGCCCATTCATGAGCTTCTAAGAAGTCAGCAAGCTTGGGCGCAAATCCTGAAATGGATTTCACGTTCAAAAAGTTAGATAACAAACGGACAGGGAACACCAAAAGGACAGAAACAATTCCGATGAATACCATGACGAGGAAAATGCGCATGTTCCTTTCTCTCCGAGTTAAGCAAAGATTCTCCCATATAACATCGTGCGGAGACGGAGCTAAGTTGGTGATCAAATGAAATATTTTTGGATCGAGTACAGCCTGTGCCAACATTTGGGCTTGAGCAACGGATGTCATGGTGACAAACGCAGTAGAACACGGTGGATAATCTTTGAGCCTATA
>JAKUBD010000171.1:0-17860 GCA_030563125.1 Metschnikowia laotica
ACGCACTGTTTGAAACGGAGTTCACAGGTGATTATAAAGAAAAAAAAAAAAAAAAGAAGAAAGCCCTGCAAGCAAAAAGGCTTCTGTGGTGGAAACTGATGCAAAGGGCGGTGCGAGCTGGAGGCGGTGCTGATGCTGAAAGTCAATGCCGAGATAATCGAGCCAAGATCGAGCGCTTCGGTGGGTTGATCGGAACATCTGTCGGCGATCAGTCTGCGTGCCAGTAACCTCTTGTGCGATATCGCCTGTACCGCCCGCAAATTCCGCCGCTAGGGCCACCGGCATCTCTATCGCTTCGGCCGAATCAGGCCCTGTGGTTTCCCGAGTCCGGCAGAGGGCGCGCTAACCCGAAGAGCGGCCAGCGCCATAAAGTCCGCCCTAAGGCCTTAGCAATTCGCGCCGCACTTCCGCTGTTGGCACCCAAGCTTTGATTATGTCTGTCTGCGGAGAGCCCGCTCAGCTTGGGATCCGCAGCGTGGAAATGGACGGAGCTGCGATTGGTGCAGCGCAGTGGCAAAGTGATTCTTGTTGGGCCGTTTTTTCGCCTGGGCCGAACGGCGGCGTGAATTTCCACCGGACCGACGGGAAGTCCGGCCCATCGAATCTGCGGGCGGGGCTAACGTGCGCTAAGTGAGGGAAATAATCCGCAAAGCCGTGTGACGATCCGGATGGCCAACCGCCTCGTTCACTCGTGTGCCCAAGGCCAATCGGAGGAGGCGTGTTTTTTCGATTTTCTGTGGCTTTGAATCGCTCTTTCATGTCTCTCTGGAGCCTTGCGCTAATCCCTGGTTCTTAATCGCTTCCAAAATGGCCCTGACTACCCTGTGTCTTGCTGCGCTTCCCGTCTCGGCAATAACGACTCCGAAATGCGAAATGCGAAGCGAGTCCCACAGACAGGCACGAAAAACCGAATAGATATTTTCCTCCGTCCCCGCTATCACCCTCTTCATAACTGAACTATCCTGCCGTCTGTGCAATTCACCGCCATGTTTAGAGTCGCTGCTCCTAGGTTGTTCTCCACGAGCGCCAGAGCATTCAATGCTGCGCCTAAGAAACCTTCTCCGCTGACTTTCAAGAGGTCTCTCAAAGCTATTGGTGCTGTTTCCATCTTAGCAACCTTGGGTACCATCTCCTACGTCGGCTACAAGGTTTACAAGGAATCATGCCCCGCTGACCAAGCCAAACAAGTTCTGACTTTCGAGTCCGGCCGCAAGAAGAAGACTTTGGTCATCTTGGGTTCCGGCTGGGGCTCCATTTCCCTTTTGAAAAACTTGGACTGCTCCTTGTACAACGTTGTTGTTGTTTCTCCAAGAAACTACTTCCTTTTCACCCCATTGTTGCCTTCCGTTCCCACCGGAACTGTTGAATTGAAATCCATCATCGAACCTGTTAGATCTATCACCAGAAGATGTGCAGCCGAAGTTATTTATTTGGAGGCCGAGGCCACCGACATCGACCCCGTCAACAACAAAATCACCATTAAGCAATCCACTACCGTCCACTCCGGTCACTCCGGTACCGACACCGGTTCCTCGAAGGCTCTTCTTTCCGAGGACATCACCACCTCCTTGAACTATGACTACCTTGTCGTAGGTGTCGGCGCTCAACCCTCTACTTTCGGTATTCCAGGTGTCGCTGAGCACTCCACTTTCTTGAAGGAAGCCAGTGATTCTATCAAGATTAGACGCTCCCTTATGGATGTCATTGAGGCAGCAAACATTCTCCCTAAGGACGACCCCGAGAGAAAGAGATTGTTGTCTATCGTTGTATGTGGTGGTGGCCCAACTGGTGTTGAGGTTGCCGGTGAATTGCAGGACTATATCGACCAAGATCTCCGCCAATGGATGCCCGAAGTTGCCAACGAGTTGAAGGTTACTTTGGTCGAGGCTTTGCCTAACGTTTTGAACATGTTTAACAAGAAATTGGTCGACTATACCAAGCAGGTTTTCCAGGACACCAACATTGACTTGAGAACCAACACAATGGTTAAGAAGGTTGACGACAAGTCTGTTATTGCAAGCACCAAGAACCAAGACGGATCTTCCAGCACCGTCGAGATTCCTTACGGTATGTTGATCTGGGCCACTGGTAACGCACCTAGACCAATTGTGAGAAATTTGGCCTCTAAAGTTGAGGAGCAAAAGAATGCCAGAAGAGGTTTGTTGGTCGATGAGAAGTTCTTGCTTGACGGTTCTGACAATATCTTTGCTTTGGGTGACTGTGCTTTCACTAAGTACGCTCCTACCGCACAAGTGGCATTCCAAGCTGGTATCTTCTTGGCTCAACACTTGAAGCGCTTGGATGACATTGACGCTTTGAAGTTCAAGATCGACTCTCCTGCCGCTACTGACAATATTGACAGAATGGCCAAGAAGTTGGTTAAGTTGGAGAGCTCTCTTGAGCCATTCAAGTACCAGCACCAAGGTTCCTTGGCTTACATTGGCTCTGAAAGAGCTGTTGCTGACTTAGTTTGGGGTGACTGGTCGAATGTCTCCACCGGTGGTACTTTCACATACTTGTTTTGGAGATCTGCTTATATTTACATGTGTCTCTCTGTCAAGAACCAAATCTTAGTTTGTCTCGATTGGGCTAAGATTGCCATGTTTGGCAGAGACATTTCCAAGGAATAGAGGCACCACACAGCCTGACTCAGGACCTGCTTGAACTCTATCTTATTGCCATTTAATATTTGTAATAGAAACTTCTGTTTTGAATTCTAGGCTACAAAGCTTATAAATATTTTGATGGTATTATGCATGTATGGTGTAGTAGTATCATTAAAAAGAGTGATATTCTCAAAAGTGGAAGTCCGAGAGGTTCCCGTCATCATAGTCATCCTTCTCGCTGGCGATATCATCTCTTGGGTATGGGGTAATGGGAGGTGCACGGTCATAAGATTCTTTGGAGAATGAGCTGACCGATTCCAAAGAAGGCACTGCTTCTTCTTCGTTATCGGATGGGTAGTAACTCTGTTCTGCGGTAATGATGGATCTGACCTTTTGCGGAAGTCTGTCTGGTCTGTAGAATCTCAAGTCCACTCTACCCACGAGGTAGAGAATGTTGATAATGAGCTCAAATGCACCCCAGCAGATGTACATAAAGACTGGGTTGGCTGCGCTTGATGCATTCCTGTTGATTTTGTCCTGAAAGAGAACCACAAGTCTGCCGAGAGCACCCACAAGAATAAGAACAGTGGTTGTGGCAATGAGCATCAAAGAAATATTGTGCTTAAGGGGTCCTCTCTGGTTGGACAAGCCTTCCACCATGTTGTGGTGGTGCTGTGTGGCAGCAATGACTCTCACCGCATGACGATGATTGTGATTTCTTTTCATGAAGGTCTCCTCTGCCTTTTGCGCAGCACCAGGCTGAACGAAGTAGGTAGGACTGAAGGACTCGATCCACCAAGGTTGATAGGTATACAAGTTTTCATCCTTCCGGGTAGGTGGGAAGAGATAGGACAAAGAAATCAAACTCATGGATGTCAAGGAGTAAGTGATAATGAGCACACCTGTGGCCATGTTGACTTTTCTCCACTTGTTCCAAGCACCCACGCTCAAAGGATTAAGGTATGGGATGAAAGATGCCATGATGGTAACAACAATGAGAAACATCACGATGATGTACATACTGATCATGATGCTCCAAAACAATTTTCTGGAACCACCGACCGGGTGACGCCAGGTGAAAAGGCGCTGAGCTAAAATAAGATCGAAAGAAGCAAAGACAACAGAAGTGATGATGAGGAATAACTCACTTGTCAATCCCACATTCACTTGAGTTTGGTCTTGGCCCCACACAGCTCGAAGCAAAAAGCCCAACAACTTCATGACACAGTTGAGAGCCCACACGAGCGAAATCACAAAGCGGTGACCTCTGCTCCAGTTAACAAAAAAGATGATAAGGTGCATCAAGCCCACAATGGCAAACAACACCGTGAACACCACACTGGGTGCCAAATCAGATTTGTCGGGGTAGCCTCCGAAAACCGAAATTTGAGAGCTGACCACATAGTCCACAATAATCGGAGCAATTGTCTTACCCATCAAGTTGTGGCCGATTTCCACAAATTTTTTCGTGCCGGTTCCGTCGGCGGCGCCGTTCAAAAGCGGTGTCATGAAGCGGGTGAGGCCTTTGACGCCTGGGTACCCGTTAAAATCATAGGGTTCAAACAGCGGAAAGTCCGAACTCATCGTAAATGTGGTGGATTATGATGGACGCTGTGAACAAAAAATTGGGACTCGTGAAGACTAGGCATTTGGGGAACAAGGACCGTTTATAAGAGAAACTCTACTGGGGATCTGATTTCAGTGGCTTTTCCTATTTCGGTAATGTGTGCGGCCGCAGTGCATGTTCATGGCGACAATTTTGCAGTACGGTCCAGGTACCGAACATCTTGCTTTTCGTTTTGAAGCCAAAGAGATGCATTTTTTCGGTAGAAGCTGGACGAAATCACTTGACTTACCTTCTTTCGATCCGGACAGCCTTTTTCAGTATTTTTTCTCAACTTTTTTTGTCTGAGTCGACCCCCAAACCCGCCCGTCCAGTTGTTCTCTTCGCACCCACAACATTTCCTATTTGGGTAAGGTCATTGGGGCACCCCAAACGGGAACCCGTCTGTGCATGTACCCATCACAAACCATAAGCCTTGATAGGAAAGCAGGGTGGGAAGGAGCATAACGTCTCGTGTGCCTGTCTGTAAGTCCACTACCTATTTTGAGTTGAAAGAAGAATGATGAAACAAAAAAAAACAAGCCCCTCTTCCACAGTCCTTTGTCCTTCGTCCACGTGACGCGCAAATCCGCCGTTCATCATTCCACTCTACACACGAAGAAAATTGTGTCAAGGCTTGGCAGCTCACGAAATGAACGACACATAAGCTTCTCTCGCACAACGTAGTTTTGTGTTCCATTTCTCTTTCCCCAAACCTCGGCCGAAGTCTGGTTGCAAGATAGGATATGTCTGCCGCGTGCTACATCGCGCGCTTCGCATCGACGCGTTCTCATCGATCATGCCTACCACAACCATAAATTTCGACAAAGCACGCTTGGCTTTAGCTGCCACCGACGAACGCCCAGAGGGGTCGTGCATTGTATCAACACCTTTCGGACTTTCAATCCTCGAAATTCAAGGCGAGCTCAACTTGCCCGAGAAAGCACCAGACTCTCCAAACGCTTGTGACGCCGACTACTACAACAGCTTTGCGACCATCGATGGCAAGCACGATGCGGTACGCTTTGGCACGCTACAATTTGATGATTCTGACAGCTCAAAAGTCGTTCTCTTAATCGGAAAGTCCCAGAGGCTACTAGGGACCGTGGAGCCTCTCCAGCATCCACTTGGAGTGCTTCGGATCTCTACAGAGGAAGGAAGCCAAGGCATGGAATTTACGGACATCATACGCAAAAAAATTTTATTCAAGCAGAGACCGCTTCCGGTCATGTGAGACTCAAGCGCAGGCTGGGCCTAGAATTTGGCCAACCCCGCTGGACTTTGTTCCTCTTCGCAGGGAACTTCCACAACAATGTTCTGGTATATCTTTTCTAGATCCGTGTCTGTGAACCCGAGCTGGCTCTTCATATAACCCACAACACCACCATACTTTTCGTTGACGAGCTCGATAGTAGAAAGCATGGCGTCTGCACGCGAGCTGATGAGATTGTCAAAGCCGTCCTTTTCCAAGACCCAATTTTTGCGTCCTCTTCTCATCATTTCCTCGAGACCGGCCAATTTGTTCCCGTCGCTCACATCGACAATTCCTTTCAAAAACTTCTTCTTGATCTTTTCGTGGTCTGGACGCAATCCGTAAGTGGTGAACTCATACTCCTTTGCGATGGTGTACTTGTCCACTCCTGCGAAAAGAAGCACAAGCATAGCAAAGATACCCGTTCTATCTTTGCCCGCAGCGCAATGAAAAGCCATTGGCACTTCTGGCGAATCCCTCAAATGTATAAACATTCGACGGAACAGCTTTGTTCCCTCTTCAAGCATATTTTCATACACATGCACATATGTATGCCAGCAAATAATCAAGTTTGATAAGTGGAGTGCAAGAGCCTGAGGCGAGTTGTCTTTTTTCAAAACAGGATTGTGCACTCGGTCAATTTTGTGAGCCTCCAAACTTTGCGGGACCCCGTCTTTCTGACATTCCTCGGTGGAACGAAGGTCATAAATGGTTGAGATACCGATTTTGTTCATTGCCTGTAAACCATTTTCAGTGACTTCGCTCGTGCTGGCGCATCTGTACATCAAGTTCGGCTTGACGAAGTGTCTCTTTCTAGGGTTCAATAGTTGAGGCATCACGGGAGAATAAATTGGCCAACCACCCAAGTCTCTAAAGTTTGAAATGCCCTCGACGGTCTTCACATTCTTGGAAATCTGGGAAATAGCGGCGAACCTCAGAAGTTCTTGGTCCCAGCTCAAGTACTTTGCAATCAATATGCATACCACGTGATTGTAGTTTATCACCTTCTTCTTAGATAAGGGAAGATTGTAAGGATTGATGTCCTCCATATCAGATTCGTCTTTAATCTGTTCAACACCATAGAAATTGTGGTCTGCACCGTCAATCAACTTCAAATGATGCGTCCCACGGCCTCGGTTCAAAATGTTGGCAAAGTAGGCACAGTCTTCCTTGGGAATAATGTCATCCTCAGTACCATAAATACTCAATACAGACCATTGAGGAGAAAGAGTCTCCACCAGTAAAGTGTCAGCAGTTGCGAGAGACTCGAGTTCCTGTCTGGTAATTCTGACCAAAGCTTTCCGGCCGTAACGAATTGCCGTCTGTTCCAAATACTCGAATTCATCCTCGTAAACGGGATACCTATCCAACACAGTATGCGAGCGAAAGCGAGAAGAGCAATTGACCAAGTTGGGAACGACCACTGCCTTGTGTGCGGTGAGCGGGTCCTGAAGAAGCTTTTCTTGTTTCACAGCCCACAAAAACATAGCCACAGCTCCACGAGAGTGTGCAATAATGGACGATAACACAAAGTCCTTCTTGAAGGGATTTTGTGAGCCTGAAATGATGTAGCTCACACATTCTTCGATATCCTCGACATCCAGCTCCAACACGCGGCCCATTTTGAGATCCTCCACGTCGTCCAGGTCACCACAGCCACGGAAGTCAATACGCAAACTGTAAATGCCGAGTTCAGCCGCCAATTTGTGGGCCAAAAGCCGCTGGTAGCAGTAGTTTCTATGGCCGCCTTGGCCGTGTAAAATCAATGCCATTTTGTTTGTTGGTGGAGCAAAACCATGCTCCATAAAGTCGTCATCGTCAACGGCATGTGGAACCGCCACAGTGCCTCGGACACCGTTTTTGAGAAGCACATCCACCTCTCTCGGAGGCTTTGTTTCCCGAATGGCTCGGTACTGTTGGTCCGAAATCTCTAGTTCCATTTTGTTTTCTTGATGAAACGCGTAAGCTGTTCTTTTCCTAGCTGGTCTCGGCACAGTTGTGGGGTCGCGGGGTACCAAAACCACATGCACGTAGCAGGCGGGTATATACTAGAGATACCACATTTATTAAACTAAACCGGGCAAAATGGCAATTTCTTGAAATCGGCTTGACTACTTGCTGCACATTGTGTGAGTTAGCATATTGTCCTTTTTTCTTTTAATCTTTATTGTAGACGATCGGCTCCCTTCAGTCTTTCAAAAGCGGATGTGGAATGTAAGATTGATTGCAGTGACCCGGCCTAGACGTTGCTTTCGGATTTTTTTGTTTCTTCCTCTTTCCTCTCTTGCTTACGCTTCTGCTTCTCCCGGTGTCTGGCATTGACCGTTTCCACGTCGTCGCCAACATCTCTGTTTTTCAAAAGCGTGTAATTCTTGAAATTCCGTCCTTTTCCATCGCCAATATTGATAAAGCCGGCCCCAGGATTATCATAGAATTTTACCTTGTCTGAATCTTTCATGAAAACGTCCTTGACCATAGCCGCTATCGTTGCTTTAAGCTGGTAGTCCATAAGTGTGGCGCTGAAGCGGCCATGTTCTTTGGCTAGCTTTAGACGATGAGCATTGTCGAAGTCAGTAGCTGAAGAAAGCCACTCCATCTCGGGAAAAACGCAGTCGTATAAGACTAGAGGGATATCGTTAGCCATTTCAAATACTGGTTTGCGAGGGAACTTCAGAATATCAAGCAATTCATCCACCACCGTTGGACTCTCAAGTTTCTGACCAACCAAGAATAAGACAGCAACCATACAGCGAACCTGGTGCCAAAGAAATGCCGAACCCTTGAGATCGAATGCGTAGAAGTCTGTATTAATGGGAACAATTTTCGCCGAATACACCTCACGGAAGTGATTGGTGATCTGCTTTGAGCCGTCGATTTTGCAAAAGTTACGAAAATCGTGAACACCCTCGTATTTCTGAGCAGCTTCTGCCATCAAGTCCAAGTTTAATCCATCTTTTTTGAACAAATACTTGTAGTGTCTGTATGAGCACAGGAATCTGGCATCGAAATTGGGTGGAGGACGCAAGCAGACAGCAGTGATGCGGATGTCAGGAGGTAACAATGCATTCAAGATAGTCAAGTATGGGATCTCCTTGAGGTCGCTCTCCTTCAGGCCATGATCCTCTTTCGGGATGGACGATCTGACATTGAGAGAAATCACCTGGTTCAATGCGCTCACGCCCTTGTCTGTTCGACCGCATCGGCTGAACCCGCTCGAAACAGGGTCCGGGTCCAGAACAAGCTTGGCCTTGGTCATGGCCTGAAGAATCTCCTCCTCCACCGTCGGTAGTGGGGTTTCTTCATATTGATAATTTAACCCGTTGTAGTTCCACCCCATGTAGGCGAAGCGAAAGGCCACGAATCTCGTGTTGAAATTGGAAAAGTCAAACTTGCGTTTCTTCGGGGCAACAGCAACGCCCGACAGTGCCCTGGCTTTCTCCGAGGCAACATCGATCAGCGCTTCGGTGGGACCAGCCTCGAGCTCTTGGATTCTGCGTATCAACTGTTTTTTAGACCATTTCTCATATTCGAGGACTGGAACTGCAACAGACTTGTTTTCACCCATGACTCTCTTCACTAATCCTCTGAACATCCACCGAACTGGCTCTGCACCGCGATGAGGCTCTTGATTTGGTTGGGAAACTTGTGGTGCAATCTCGACGCACACGAAAAATGCGCGATGGTCATCGAGCTCTCTGGCCCACCACTCTAGCTTACACAAGTCTTTTCCATACAAGTGCTTTCAAAATGGACAACACCTCTTCTCTACTGTGGGGCAGGCTCGAATCCGTTCTTCACCCTTGGCTTTATGAAGCCGTGCTCTCGTTAGACCACCCTACCATGACCCCAGTGCAAGCATCAACCATACCGTTGTTTAGTGCTAACAAAGACGTGGTGGTTGAATCCGTCACAGGATCTGGTAAAACCCTTTCATTTGTCGTTCCCGTCCTACAACACGTGTCGAACAGGCTTTATGGACCCGTGGGGGGCGATGAAGATCCACAGCTGGTCAAAAAGGGACATATGCTAGCGGTTGTCATTTCGCCCACCCGAGAGCTTGCCAGCCAAACGCAAGCAGTGTTTGACAAATTGCTAGAATATTTGCCCGAACTGAAGCAGGAGATTAAGACACAACTCATCGTCGGTTCTTTGTCTTCAGTCAGAGAGGACTTGGAGACGTTCTTGAAGTCCAAATCTCAGATCTTGATTGCAACTCCAGGTCGTCTCCTCGACTTGCTTCGCTCACAAAAAGTCTTCACTTCTTCTGTCGAAATTGCCGTTCTCGACGAAGCCGACAGATTGTTGGATTTATCCTTCGAGACAGATGTGATTTCCATATTGAAACAGCTCCCAAACCAAAGAAGAACAGGCCTTTATTCAGCCACCCTCTCGTCTGCTGGTGCTCGTGTGTTCCGAACTGGAATGAAGAACCCTGTCAGAATCGCCGTGAAATCAAAAGCCTCCGGCAGAGCTGCCCCAACTTCTCTCACTATTCAGTACGCATTAGTGAGTCCCGAAAAGAAAATAACCACTTTTTTGAAGATGATGGAGGACTACCGTTTCAAAAAGTGTATCGTATATTTTCCAACATGCACATCTGTGAAGCATTTCTATGACATTTTCAAAGCTATTGCAGCATCTGATGTCAAATTTCACTCTTTGCACGGTCAGCTTTCGACCTCCTCAAGATTGGCAACTCTCGAAAGATTCACGCAGGGCGATATCACGAAATCGAAGCACGTGCTCATGACCACTGATGTGGCTGCCAGAGGTATTGACATCGCTGACGTTGACTTGGTTGTCCAATTAGAACCTCCAAATGACCCTGATGTCTTTGTCCACAGGTGTGGAAGAACAGGTCGTGCAAATAAAGCAGGTAGAGCCGTGGTGTTTTTGAACAATGATTCACACGAGATCGATTTCGTTGATTTGATGGAGGTTAAAAACGTCTCAATGAGTGAATTGAAGTTGAAGGAAGATGAGAACAAACACGAGCTGTTTCAAAAAAACCTTCAGGAATACATGTTGAATGACAGAGCTCGTCACGAGCTTGCGGTCAAGTCTTACGTGGGATTTGTTCGCTACTATCAGAAGCACATTGCAAAATCGATTTTCCGAATGCAGTCTTTGGACTACCTAGGTTTGGCAAGAATGTATGGCTTACTTCGACTTCCAAAGATGCCAGAAACTAAATTCATTCCATCGGAACACTTTCCTGAGGATGGATGGCTCACGAACATTGTGCTCGATATGGACAAATATGCATATGCTGATGAAGCAAAGGAGAAATCGCGCTTGGAAAATTTGGAAGCCGAGAAAGAAGAAAAGATTAACTCCGCTAAGAAGAGAAAGCTACTTAAGCAGAAAAACGAGGCTTGGTCGGTCAAGGTAGATACGAAAGAGGCCAAATCTGCACGTCGTGAAAAGAACAAGAAAAAACGTGAGGCTATAGAGAAGCAGATCATGGAAAACTCTTCGGATGATGAGGAGACTCAGGTTGACTGGAAGGACATGGTTCGTCAAAACAAAAAGCAAAAGAGAGATTCAGGCATGCAAGGATCTTTTGATGATTTATAATTAAATTATAAAGCCGTTCTGTACGTGGCCGATCGTATTCCGTCAAACACAAGCAAACTGTCTAGCGGAATATACTGTTGGGTCACGATTTTCAAGAGTTCTTGTCCAGCTAGGCCCCCGATGAAACTCGAAAGATTGTGGTATGATGTGGTGTCGTGTGTATAGATTTCCAAAAGAACATTCAGAATTTTTCCTCGTATATCATCGGAACACATTCCAAAGTATTCGCAGAAAAACGTTGTGAATTCGTGAAAGCTTCCTGTCTTGCCGAGCATATGCCACTGATTAATCGCAGTGAGTCCGAAATGAATCACTAAAAATGCACTGTCCGACAGAGATGTTTTGAGCATCTGCGCTAGAAGGGACTTGGACCATGTCTCTTTAGATCCTGAAGACACGTAAAGAAAAGCGCAGTTTTTGCAAAACGTGTCTACGGTGCTTTCGTCCACGGAGAGATCGACGGACCCAGCTTCTTCCAAAACCTCAGCGAGGATCTTTGAGAAAAGCTCTCTATCCGCAGTGGCTTTCTGGCGGTAGATTTTCAGAAGCTGAACGTAGTTGTGTGTGGTAGAAGCCATGTCAGGAAGTTGTCCAGGAAGAGGGAGGAGACCATCATTCTGCTGTACAAAATCTTTCAAAGCATGGAGGTAGAGCCAAAATTTCGGCGTCAGTGGGTACAAAATGCTACGAGCCATTTCCTCGCTTTCGAAAATCTGCTTGACGGAATTTGGCACCGCAGTCACTTGCAAGGCCCTGTGAACAGACGAGGCGGCCTCCCTGAAGTTTGTTTCCAACTGCAAATCGCGTGATAGAGCCTCGACATATTGTGACCGAAACTTATTTTTATCCTGGTAGTTTGCTGGGCGCAGTCCGTCATGGTCAAGGACATACTTCTGGAGGGCCTTGATGAAGAGCACAATGTAAGGCACATGAGCGTGTTCCGTGTCGTCAAGGGTGGCCAAATCAAAAGAGTCGGCGAAGGCCTGCAATTCTGGCCACGGGCGGTCAATTCGCAAGTCAAGAGTCTTAGAAGGGTCGTGAGTCTCCACAATGGTGGTTTGCCTCGCGTGAATCTGAAGCAGCCCATAAAACCCGTGCGATGTGGCACGCAAAAGAGGTGTGTCCATGTTCCAGAGTATCTCCTTCAATTGGGCAAAATCAGAGTCCTCGACGCGTCCGCTGATCACCACTGCCGTATAGTTCGCCCAATCGTGTTTCTGTTGGAGCGCCGTTCGTAGAGTGGTGTCGATGTAGTGGCCCCGAACATCTGGATTGAGCTCTTGTAAGCCTGCGGCTAGTGACATTGACGCAGACTGGCCCACATCTTGCTCCGAAAGATAGAAATTGCAGGCAAGGTCTGAGGATGTCACCTTTTTGCTGTCGATGATGGTAAAGTCACCGATGCCAGGAAGCGCGAGGTTCTTCAATACCTCTGCGCCGGTGGCATCTGCGTTCACGAGGCACACGTGAGACTTTCGGAGACGTGACTGCCCGTCGTCTGCCCAGAGCCGAATCTGTCGGTCATATTTGCGAGATTCGTGAAGTGGCCCGCCATGCATGGAAGATAATGAAGTATATGAGTACTGGCTGATAGTGTATATGGGAATGAGTAGATAGTATATAACGTTTGTGTGGGGCTGGCGCGCACCCTTGGCTGAGAAGAGCCTGGAGTAAGCTAGATACGCCACACCCGAAATATGGGGAAGATTCTAAACTCTCAAACCAAGGTGACCGAAAAATCGCTGGAGACGTAATGCGCCAAAAGAGGCAAACGCTTTGCCGTGTCCCGGAGTGACTCGTCGTTGTATTATTTACATTATTGTACAGTTTTTCTTGCCCACCACTTCCTCGTAGCGTTCCTGGCTCATCTCCTTCAACTTCTCTTTCACCTCGAGGGGGAAAAACTTTTTGATGAGCACCATGGCTTCCCAGTCGAGGTTCAGCAGGTCGGCGTTGGCTATAGCATTTTGACTACGGCACATGGGACAGTCGACTTTTCCCCGCTGTTTGGATTTGACAAGACACCGCACACAAAAAATATGGCCACAGTTCAACCTGATCGGCTTGAATGCCACACTCATGCAAATGGGGCAGGTGTAGTCATCGAGTTGCGGAGCGAGCGTGAGAAGCTTGCTCTGTATCACGTAGCAGATGGACTGTGCCACCGACAGGCCGTTGATGAAAACATGGTCCTCCGAAATGAGGTTTGGAAACCTTGACGACACGTTAAGCGCCGTCTGCTTGTCGAACTTCTTCAAGATCTTGCGGAGAGCCGTGGTGTTGATGGACTGGTACTGGATGATCTTCAACAAACGTGTGTTCATCTCAATGAAGTTTGCGTAAGCGCCAACAGCCTGCTTTTTGTTCAACCGGGCCGCAATGTTGGCCTGCGCCACACGGTTAGAAAACTCTGAGAGATTGCATTTGATTTGGTCTGCTGACTTCTCCAGCTGTGCTTGCAGCAAGGCATTGTAGCGAAAGTAGACTTCTGAGTCTAGGTATATACGGAAAAACTCCCGCCAGACGTAGAGATCGGACTTCTTTTGTGTAAGCCGCGCCACCGAATCGCTCAAGGCCTCGATCTCGTGGATTATTGTCTTCTCCTCCTCCTCGCGAATGACATCAAGGTTGTGTAGCTCTGTGCTGAGCATGCGGAAAAACTTGGAGTCCGACTGGAGCATGATCACAATCTCACGGCTGTTTTCCACCTTCACAATGCTCTCCAAGTCTTCTTGACGAGGTTTCAGAGAGTTGGTGGGCGAGAGGACGAGCTGGTCCTCCTCCTCCTTCACCTCCATAATGTATTTGTCTTCGTCATCCGTCGATAGAACCGCCTGGATTTTGCGGCGAATCTGCTCGGCAACCTCGTGGATGTGATCTTCGCTGAATCCTGAGTCTTCCTGATCATTGAGCACAATTTTCAAGTACGGAATAATCTGGGACTTTGACTTCTTCAACGTGTAGTGGGCCACGATGGGGTTGTTTGGAGTGGCCTCTGCCGATGGCATTTCCACGGTTTGTTGCAGGTCCTCGTCCTGTAAGAGCAACTTTAGGTTTGACTGTGATAGTCCAAGAAAAGCAAGCTCCTTCACAACCTTACCAATACATTTCTTTAATACCTTATACTGGATGGCCGCCTCGACCCATTCTTGCGGTAGGTCTTCTTCGATCAATGTCTGTTGCAAAACCTTCGCAAATTTCATCTTATCAGAGCTTGTGTAGTTGCATGCAAGTCAGTGGTCCTCCAGGAAGACGGGTCTATTCGGAAGGGTGAATTTTTGTTGGAGGCTGTTAATAATCTCAGTGTGATTAATGTGTGCGCGATGATCAACTTGCATGAAAACACTAATTAGACCATAAAGGCGGGGCCAGCGCGGCGCGGCGCTAGCAACGTGGTACCCCATTCAAAATGAATGCTTATACAACAAATTCAGAAGCCATGACAAAACCACTAGGAGGTAATGATGTAAACCTTGCTTGACTTCACCTGTCTTGATTCCACCGTGCACATCTTGGTGCTGCTGTCATTAGTGTGGGCATGCGTCGGACAGCCAAAAAAATTACTCCGATACCGGGAGTCGAACCCGGGTTTGCTCGGTGAAAGCGAACCGTGATAGCCGTTACACTATATCGGAGAAATACAACAATTTATTCTGGTGATAGACCTAGATGTGTGACAGCTTCTGGGGTTCTGGTTCTGGCTTTGTTTTCTGAGTCCATGTTTTCTTCTCTTGTTTTCTGAAGCAATCTTTCTCACTGGGGCATTTCTCATGTTTATGGTATGCTGGACAGTGTGCGCATTGACACACATTTCTTCTCACGAAGTTTTCTTGGTGACACATAAGCTCATGATTTTTCTTTTTTTTTGTCTCATAATACCCGTGTCAGGGTTCCTCTTCGACCTGAATGAGCTTTCACAATTTGTGCCCTCGCCAAACCGCCCGCCGCTCACAATGGTCCCTCATGAGAACTGCGACAACATCACCGCAGCGGAAATGGAGACTGTGGTGGCAGGATACCCCTTCTTCGGCTTGAAATGCCTCCAGCAGGCCACAGAGGTTGTCCCTGAACCAATGGACGACATCTCATCAATCGGCTCCCTTTCTGAAGGCAAACAGGCGCAGAAATTTCGCTTTCGTGAGCATCTAGTGAAGCACATAGTGAACGAGACGGTATTTCGGCTCCCAATCACCCCATGTGTGAGGCCGTCCGGTTCCCACGCTGGACAGTTCGAGGTGGTTGTTTCCATAGGTTCGATCTTTGAATTGGCCGCGAGCACGCAGCGAGCCTTGTTCATGCTGACCAAAGGCGCCATTCTGGGGCGACACTTCATGTACTTTGAAGGCTCTCACTTCGTCAGCTGTTCCTTCAACAAAGCGCCTGTACGGGCGGTCGTCGAACTTCCCACGATCATCACGGAGGAAACTGTCCGGTCCTGGACAGTCAACCCGACGGCAGCGCTTTTCCTTCACAAAAGCCCATGGCAACCTTTGACAGTCGGAACCGTGGTGGAGAATGCCATTGTGTTTTCCTGCGTGAGTGAGGAATATCTCAAGGATATATGCTCCGTCGACGATGCCCGTCTCAGTCGAGAGCTAGACTGGGCCACACAAAAAATGTGGAAAGATGACCACGAGAGCTAGAAACCTCCGGAAGATAGCCGTTTCCAAATCCCAAATTCCATTGGTACTGGATATAATTCGTTAACCAGCTTTCGACAAGCGGCTCCACCGCCTTGGTGTAGGTGGCCATAGAAGGTGGAGGAAGCGGAACGAACAATTTTGGTGCGCGGTGGCCATTCGTGTTCAGATCGCCCCACGCTCACTCCAGAAACACCTTTTGGATCTCACCATTACTGGCAAGAGCAAAAAAAATAGCGAAACAATACAGCAACATGAGTGATCTGATAATGGAGCTCGAGCCTACGCTTGAATCGATCGTCAAGCAAGACACGTTGAAGTGGATTTTCGTCGGAGGCAAAGGAGGTGTGGGCAAGACCACCACGTCGTCTTCCATCGCCGTGCAAATGGCTTTGGCGTACCCCAAAGAGGAGTTTTTGCTCATTTCTACGGACCCAGCACACAACTTGTCCGATGCCTTCTGTCAGAAATTCGGCAAGGACGCCAGAAAGGTGGAGGGCTTGTCCAACCTTTCGTGTATGGAGATCGACCCGAACGCTGCAATGACAGACTTGCAAAACCAAGCGCAACAATACAACAACAACCCTAACGATCCATTGCTGAGCATGATGAGCGACATGACCGGATCGATTCCCGGTATTGACGAAGCATTGTCTTTCATGGAGGTCTTGAAGCACATCAAGAACCAGAAGATCGCTGGGGAGGGCAGCAGTGACAACAACACCATCTCGTACAAGACGATCATCTTTGACACTGCACCCACAGGCCATACGTTGCGTTTCTTGCAGCTTCCTGCCACGATGGAGAAGTTGTTGGCTAAGTTCAAGGACTTGTCTGGCAAGCTTGGGCCCATGTTGAATATGCTTCGTGGCGGAGCCGGCTCGCAGCAGGATATTTTTGGAAAGTTGAGCGAGATCCAGGAGAGCGTGGCGGAGGTGAATGAGCAGTTCACGAATCCCGACTTGACCACGTTCGTGTGCGTGTGCATCAGTGAGTTTTTGTCGCTCTACGAGACGGAGAGAATGATTCAAGAGTTGATGAGCTACAACATGGATGTGAACTCGATTGTGGTCAATCAATTGTTGTTTGCGGAGGACGACGATTGCAAGAGATGTCAGTCTAGATGGAAGATGCAGAAAAAGTACTTGGACCAGATGGCCGAGTTGTACGAGGACTATCACTTGGTCAAGATGCCTTTGCTCGGTAGCGAGATCCGAGGCGTGGCCAACTTGAAGAAGTTTTCCAAATTCCTTTTGCAGCAGTATGACCCGGCAAAGGACGGCAACATCGTGTTCGACTTGGCCGAGGCCAAGTAGCGAAGTTTGCACGTGCACAACGTTGCAAGAGTAATTAAATCCCGAGAGTGGATCGGTGAAATATAATTAATTATTATGTTCGCGTAGTCGCCAAAGCCGGGGCTCGATTGAAGCCGGGCGTTTTGGATTCGTCCTATATTATTGTCGGCTGGGTCGTGGATTTGCCAGTGGCCGGTGGTCGGTGGTGGGTTTAAAGGCGCAGGACGCGCGAGTCCACTTCCTAAGTACCACAAGATGGCAAGAGGAAACCAGAGAGATTTGGCCAGAGCCAAAAACATGAAGAAACAGCAGGAGGCCGCCAAGGGACAGAAAAAGGAAGGCGACCCAAAGAAGAGAATGGAGTCGGACGCCGAAAAAATGAGGCAGAAACAGGCGCTAGGTATGTTGACGTTTGGAGGGACTTAGGAAGACTCAGGGCGTAGAAGTAGGGCCATTACTAACTATTCAGCTGATGCAAAGAGGGCTGCTGAGGGAAAGCGGTGAATCACGGTGCAATTTGCCCGCTCCGCTCGGTTGGTCATGATCTCGAGAACAAAGATGGGTCAAGCAGAGCTGGCCCCAATTCCCACGATGGCAGACACTGAAATGGGGACCGAGAAACAGATTTCATTTGCCATGGCGACGTTTGAGCAACCACAGAATCGGCGATGCTCAGAATCACTGAAATGGGTACCGGCAGTCGTTTAATAAAAGCATATCCACCCCACAATTGACGATTCACCCTCGGGCCAGCACAGACAAAAGCGTTTTCTTTTTTATTCTTTTTTTTTTTTCAGACGTGACTGAGCAATCTTAGGTTTGGCTTCTTCTGATTCGTTTTTCGTCCCTCTCTTTTCTTTAATCTCCTCCAATTTCTTCGCTCTACC
>JAKUBD010000172.1:0-17897 GCA_030563125.1 Metschnikowia laotica
GGAAATTTGAATTTGACCACAAATACCAATCTGATGTAAATCGGTCATTTGGAACCGGAAAACATCAATCTTGTAAAGGAGCAGCGTGTGGAGCGACTTCCAGCCTTTGAGCGCGTCCTCGAGCCGATTGCTCTCCTCCAATTGCAAGTTTGTGAGGGTAGTGTCGCATATGTCGTTGTAGGTTTGCTGGAGATCGTCAAGAAGCGGGCCCTGGGTTGGTTTCTTTCTCGAGAACATTGTGCGATCTGCCGCGGCTTTTATAGTGGGGACAAGAGAGCACAGAGGGTGTTCAGGGGCGGCGGGGCAATTTGTAAAGAGAAGGAGTTCGAGTTGATCACGGCGTTCGGTGGTTGAGGTGCAACAGAATATTGCATGTATGGAATGCGGCTGTGTGCACCACTGGTGTCCGATAAGTGAGGCTGGAGCGGCTGCGGGCGGCCGGTCAGCAAATACATGGCCGTAGGAGAGCAATGTAACGACGGCAAAGTGCCGGGAAAAATTCGGGACTACAAGAAAAAAAGCGTTAGAGAATAATCTCGCGTGCTACGGCGGGCCACAACACGCCCGACTTACGTGGCACCGACATAGCATCCACAACCATGCAGACACGCATCGTTTGGAATCGCACCCAGACGAGACCACGCCGGGCACGAAAAACGAAAACACCCCACAACCAGGAAAATGTAGTGATATAACGGGACACCCACGAGTTTCTGACCTCGTACATATTCTGTATAACCACGTTTATCTGACCAGACCACTCTTCCACAAACGCATTGCCCACCCATGGCCCCGACCATGCCCTGACCTGGGTCCGAAGCGCACCTCCCTAAACTAATAGGCGAAATGCAAAGATCCAGGCTTCCCACACGAGTGCGGGGCGAACATCGTCAAAACCAAGGAGCAGGCGCTCCTGCAGCCGAAATAAATCTGCCGAGCAGTCTGGCGGTCAACTTTCTGAAGAAAAAAAAAAATCACCGGAGGTTGGCGCATCGCCCATGTTATATAGTCTCTCGCGCGCTCGCGCCGGGTAACGTGATAGATGCTCAGGGCACCCGTTCACCATGCGTCTGGCAAGCGGCTACGAGATCGCCGGTTTCTATTGTTACCAGTGGATTTCGAAAAGCCACGCCCTCTCGACCCTGCCATAAATACCCTGCCCGCTCCCTCTTTTAGCTCTCTCGCTCACACGTCGTACCACCGCGTTCTTCATTGTGTCGTGCTAGATCTTGCGAACTCCATCACCAACCCCACACTTGAACACTCTAGGCCAAACATGGCTTCGCCGTCCTCTTCTGACTCCGATTTTGCAACGGTGATCTTTCAGTACCTTGTCAATGTGATGGCGTTCGTGTTCACGGGCGTTGTCAACACTGTGGCATATTGCATCGTCAAATACCCCAACGCATCACGGGTGGTGTTTTGGGTGGCTGCGACGTATATCGTTATCAAATGCATACGACGTATTGTTCGCTTCTGGTGGAGCATGATGGTGTCGGTGATCAAAATGACGCTCGTGTTTTTACTTCTAGTGTTCGGTGTTGCCGCCTACTTCCGGGGCTTCTCTCGCTTTGTCAACAGGGACATTCCCTTCATCTGGTCAACCATCAAGTCTGTGCAAAGGTTCTCCGATCCAGAAACTTCTTCTGCCACCCTCAATCTAGCCAAAAAGCTTTTGGATCAAGAGTACATAAATAGTGGCGCTGCAGAATGGGTGAGCAATAACTATGATGTTCTCGATTCCATCAAAGACAATGCCGAGGAGGTGATTTACCAAAACAAGGATAAGATCGACAGTTTTTTGAATTCTGGCGGCATGGCCAACATAGCAAACTTTCTCAACGTTGGGTAAATTTCTGCCTTGTGAAATCGGATTACGAAGTCGCTGTTAGCTACTAAGCTTACATTCGTGCTCTAGCAAATAACTGATTTTGCGGGAGTGTTATTCAATAAAAATGTCACTTACCTTCAGTGGGAATGTTCTTTCTCGTCAATTCTTGGTTCGTCTAATGCCTGTAGACCATTATCTTTGTTCAAGAACCCAAACAAGAAGCAAATCCCGAGCAAGGGTACGGTGAGATAGAAGTAGTTTTTCAAAGCCTTCATGTACATCTTACTCACGATCTTCTTTTGTACCTCATTTAACAGACTTGAGGAGGAATGGCTCAAGATGTTGTCCCTAAGGTAGGTGAGGTAGCTCTGAGGTAAGGCCTCTTGAACTTCTGCAGAGTCAATTTGCTTCAAAACGGTATTGTTAATGATGAGAGTAGCAATGGCTATGCCCAAAGCGCCTCCAAATGACCTCATGACATTCCTGGTGCTGATAACCACTGCCCGCTGGGACTTTTTCGAGTTGGCCTGGGCTGCCACTATACTTGGTTGGAAAATAAAGCCAGCCCCACTGCCAATCATCACGGTCGTTCCTACCACCATAGCATCCAGGGTATTCTCGTTCCATGCAAGAGTCATGCCATTTCCGACGAGCCAAAACGTGTAACCAACAATAAGGACAGTGTAGTAGTGTCCCGTGAAAGAAATAAGACTGCCAGCCAAGGTGGAGAAAGCTGACTGGGTCAATACAAAGGGAAGTAAAAGAACAGCGGATCGCATAGCCGAGTCCCCTTTGACGAGCTGCAAGTAGTAAGGGAAAACATAGACAAACGAGTAGTAATCTATGCCGAACAAGAAGGACGAAATAAGGATAAGGTCGAGCGTGATGTTCAGAAAGATGGTGAGCGGTATCATAGGCAATTCAGGAATCTTCCACTCTATCCACACAAACACCACAGCGCACACGCCGCCCACAATGAACATGGCAATGACAATGGAACTGTCCCATGCGTAAGTAGATCCACCACCACTGATGGGAATGAGAAGAAAGATAAGAGCTGCTGCGGAGAAGAAAAACCCGAGATAGTCTATTTTGGCAAACTTCTCACGCATTGAGTTCACCGGACTGGTGTGCTTTTTCGGAGATCTAACGGTGTAATAAACAAATACGGTCACCACGGCGATAACAGGGGGAAGCATGCGGTAAAAGTTTCTCCATGTCAGCTTCTCGGCAAACTCTCCCATGATGAGTGGACCCACGGCGCTTCCGATGGCGATGGACGTTCCCAATATGCCCTGGAATTTACCTCTCTGCTTTAGGGTGACCACATCGCTGACGATGACCATAGCCGTGTTTGTGATACCGCCCCCGCCAACTCCTGCAAAGGCACGGAAAACGTAGAGTTGAGGGCCTGTCTGGGCAAGGCCACAGAGCATGTTGGAGATGAGAAGCATAATAAGACTACCGATGAGCACCTCCTTGCGGCCAAAGATGTCGGAAAACCGACCAAAGATCACCTGGAAAACAGTGTTGGCTAAAAGCTGCGAGGTACCAGCCCAGAGGATGGAATTCAGCGCGTTCAAGTCGGAGGCAATTTGTGGAAGGGCCACCGTGAGACTGTTCTGATCTGCAAACACCACGAAGAGACTGAGTGACATGCCTAGTAGGCAAATTATGAGCTCTTTGAATGGTAGCAAGTTCACGTGTGAATCTCCAATCTTGTCTTCGAGAACCACGACAACATCAGCTGTTGCGTCCACCACCTGTGTTCTTTGCGATGCATCATCGGATTCTTCGTCCGTACCGATAGGTGACAGATGAGATGACATTATATATGAAGGTAGCGGCAACACGATAGGCGAAGGAGGAAAGGAAGCCAGAGTCGTGGGTGGTATGGGTCCTAATTTTTCGCCCAAATCTAGTTTTGCCATTTTGGATTGTACTTCAAAAAGTGTAGGGAGGGGAGGCAGCGGTTATGTAGCTAAATTATGACAGATCCCGGCAGCAGCATCCTGCGTATCACCCCTACACCCGCAGATAGAATTATAGACTCAAAGCCGCATTTATGAAGGCCGGTTCCGGGCCGGAGGGTGCAGATGACGTGTTAGAAGACTGCATAGGACCGACCTTTCCGAACGCGTTTTGTCCTTGTTTGAAAGCTGTTTCACACAAACTTGGAGCGCCTTTGGTCGGTTTCGTTTTTTACAAATTGATATTTTTTTGGCTTGAAAGTGGACAGATCTAGTGACTTCGGACTCGGACCCGTGCGATCCCACGCGCGCAGGACACGCCACCTCCGGGGGACAGTTCTGAACCGCCGCGAGAAACTTTATGTGGCCGTTGGACCCGGGAGACAGTCGTCGGCAGCGGCAGGTGAAACGTCACTGAAACTTTGGCGAAACTTTGGCTAAACTATGGTGAAACCATGGTGAAATCATGGTGAAATCACGATTATACCATGGTGAAGCGATATCCAAATGCTAAATAAGTGGCACGCCCGTACTCTCACATTGCGAGACCCCTTCGAAATCACTCTGTATTTTTTTCAAAATGCCCTGACTAATTGCAAAGTTCGTAAATCGATGGTGTGGCCATTTTGACGCCGTCACACACCCAAGAAAGTGGCACAGTCTTGATCTTCGCGCGACCATCATGATTATATTACGCAGCTCCTATCGACAGCTTCCCTAGCTAGCCATGGTCAAAGACACAACGTACTATGACATCATGGGGGCCTCCCCCACGGCCACAGAGGTGGAATTGAAAAAGGCTTACAGAAAGAAAGCCATTCAGCTTCACCCAGACAAGAACGGCAATGACCCTGCCGCCGCCGCCAAGTTTCAGGAGCTCGGTGAGGCTTATGCGGTTTTATCTAACGCCGAAATGAGATCCGTGTACGACGAAGTCGGAGTTGAAGGCTTGAAGGCGCGTGGGTCTGCCGAACAAGCCCCTGACATTGACCCCTCCGAATTCTTCAAGATGATCTTTGGTGGTGGCAGCTTCGATGACTGGATCGGCAAGTTGTCCATGTTTGATGAGATGGCTGAAACGGTCGACATCTTAGGGGAAGACGAAGAAAGCGACAGCACTGCACCTACTGCTGAAGCATCCCAAGGATCTGATGGCGCCAGCGAGGCTGCCCCAGCCGGTACTACCACAGATGTCGCTGTGAATCAAGAAAACGTGGTCAAGCCTGCCTCTGAGACTCCTTACACTGATTTAAACAATGAGGTGAACCAGAAGAAGAAGCAACAACACAAAATCACCCGTGACCAAAGGCAGCAACTCGCCGAAAAGGCAGAGAAGTCGAGGCAGGTGAAGGAGGAGAGAGTGCGGACATTGTCGGAGCTACTACTCTCCCGTGTAGAGGCCTATCTCAGCTGCAACACCCCCGAGAGCGTGAAAAAGTTCCAGTCCAAGCTCAGAACTGAATTGGAGGACTTGAAAATCGAGTCCTTCGGTATTCAGTTGTTACATTTGATCGGAAAGATCTATGTCAGCAAGGCACACGCTACGACTCTGGCTTTGAAAACCTTTGGAGTGTCGAAGATTTTCTCGAGTGTCAAATCTAAGAGCGAAAGAGTCAAGGGCGGCTTCCAGATCTTGAAGAGCGCTTTGGATGCGCAAGCGTCTGCGGAAGAAATGTTGAGGGAGCAGGCCGCGTTGGAACAAAGCGGGGCAGATCTCTCTGAAGAAGACAGAGTCAGACAAATGGAAGTTGAGCGCAAGATCACCGGTAAGTTCTTGGCCACCGCATGGGCCACTACGCAGTTCGAAGTAACAGGCGTTCTCAACAAGGTCGCCCACAAGATTTTGAACGACAAGTCGTTGAGCAAGAAAGAAAGGCTTGCACGCAGTCAAGCCTTGACGGTGATTGGTAACGAGATGCTTTCCACAAAACGCACACCGGAAGAAGAGGAGGAGGCACGTATCTTTGAGGAGATGATGAGCGAGGCTTCGGCCAAGAAGTCGAAGGGCAAGAAGAAGAACGTGAGCGAGCAGGAGTTTGAGAAGTACTTCTCTCATACTGTGGACCCCGAGGAATCGAGCACATAGCGCATTAAGAAAGAGATGCTTGCCAAAGCCAAGGCCAAGGCCAAAGCCAGACCCAGACCCAGAATCAAAGCTATATCCTGCACATATTGTATACGTAAGCTCAGTATCGCACAGTGGTGTATTACCAACTTTCCTTACTTTCTTCAAAATGGCACCAACATCCAGGCAAGTTCTTCAGTTATACAGGCAGCTCTTGGGAGCAGCCAGTAAGTTTGACAACTACAACTTCCGGGAGTACTTCACTCGCAGAGTGCACGACCAGTTCAAAGATCACAAGGCCATCACGGATGAAAGCAAATTGACAGCTTTTTACAATGAAGGGGTGGACAACTTGGCCATGTTGAACAGACAATCCTCCATCTCACAGATGTTCACATTCGACAAGTTGGTGGTGGAGCCTTTGAAAAAGCATAAATAAGAGGCGCTGAGGACAGTGCTGAAGTATGCTCGGTGCCGCCACCCGAAGCGCTACCCAAAACGGACCCGGTGATTTCCTATGTGGTTTCCGGTGTCTGATGGAGAAAGATGCTAATGCTAGCTATGACCGCTTCTGGCCTATTGGCACCCGCCGCTGGAACGTGCACGCAGCCGTACATAGAAACGAAATACATCATATGGAGAACGGATAGTAGTTGAAGCGGCCAGAAACGGCAAATGTCAAGAAGTTCTTCAGAGTCCGTGAAGAGATTGATGGCGAAGAAAAGACGAGGGAAGAAAGAAAGGGAACGCAAGCTGAGAGAAGATGGAGAGACGAACGTACTACATGAAAAAGCAAAAAAAGAAAAAGAGAATAAAATCGAGAAATACATTCAGGCAATCGAGACAGAGTAGTCATGTCTCCCGCACGCCGGGTGAAGAAGAGCGCTGAGTGTCCTTTAAGGATTTCTACACTCCATTGCATTTTCTGACCTCTGGCGCATAGAGAGCGTACGCGGAACTCTGCCTAAAGTTGCGAACTGCCAGATTGAATGGGGTCCCACCGGCCACCGCTGAGGAACCAAGGTGTTGCCAAAAAAACCAGAATTCAACCGCAAAGTTTTTCGAGTACTTGGTTCCCAAAGATGCCAGCACCGCAAAACAGCGCAGCCCAAAACCCCAACCAAAGTCCACACGCAAATGGCCCATGCCCAAAACCAAACGCTGGCCGCTTGCCTGGGCCGCCCGCCTGGGCCGCACCGCTCACCGCTCTGCATTAACACCCCACGTGCAGTAATAAGCGGCCCCAGACCTTTTCCACGTCTCCATCGCTCCATCGCTCCACAACCATCATCGCCCATTCCCTGTCTCTTCCGTCATGGTCCAACAAAAAGAGCTTGATCTCAACACGCCGTTGCGTGCAGATGCCGACACATCGATCCGCAAAGTCCCATTGCAGCCTGCTTTAGCCACCGCCGCCTTGGTCTTGCACGGTGACTACTACAGACAGTTGCAAGGCAAGTGCAACAGCAAGATTGTATGGCACCCGACGACCCAAACGATTCTCTGGCTGGTGCTCGTCACCTTCACCATCTACAAATACCGCGATCTTGTCGAGATCAGCGACTCCGTGGGCGAGTTTGTCACGTTGGCCCTCCGCAATAAGTACATCCTCACCACCTACTTCCCCGTGATGATATTCTTGGCCGGCACGATCGCCCTCGTGACATTCACCATCACCGACGACTTCCGCGGCATGAGCGACATGTTGGCTACAGAGGCAGGCATGGCCCAAGTGTTTCGCTTTCCCTTGAAGATATACGCCAACGCCCAGGAGTCTGACCTCAACCTGGCTTTTGTCCAGTCGGCCTCGCAGAGCACCGACCTCGTCGAGTACCGTGAATCGCAAATTGCCGTGACCACCGTGATTCCATTGCCGGAAAAGTCCTCGGCCGACACCTTCTGTGCCAAGATCACCGGGCTTCATGTCCGCAAGGCCTACCGCACTGCTGGCTTGGAGACGGAGCTCTTGCGGTTTGCTCAGGAAAAGGCTCGTCTTCTTTGCTCCAGATACGTTGCAGACAACAAGTTGAAAACGCCCAATCTCCGGATCTTGCTTGAGGCCGAAGCATTCACCATCGACGAGATTCTTCCGCGGCTATACGAGTCCAACGGCTTCTCGGTCAAAGCCCGGTCCTACGCCTTGTCGCCCTTTGCCAAAAAAGAAAAGGGTACTGCGAGTTTTTTCAAGGCCCTTCCTGCGTCGCTTGTCTTGAAATTTTTTGGCATTAGCAGAACCACCTACGTGCTTGAGTTGGACAACACTGTGGACCTCGAGAAGGGCACCACGCAGACGGGCCTGCTGAAAAAGGCTTCTGGAAAGTCCAAAAGACGCCACTGAGCGTTTTTCCAGTTGCGTCTGTTTAAATTCGACGGCATCTGTGTTTCTGAATCGACCGCATTTGTATTCATAGACTCGACTCTTGAGCATTAATCCAAAAGGCCCGTTGTCCGCGAGCGACGAGCGCCCTTTCGGCTCTTGAGTCCAACACGAACAACCCACGCTAAAAATACTACAATCACGAAGTAGACTGTGTACTTGACGATGGCGAGGAAGCGGCCCCACCACCGGCGCATGAACGTGGCATCCGGATCACCGTACTTTTGTTCTCTAAGCGCCCGCTCGGCGCTTTTGATCCGGCGCTCTGCATTCTTCAATCGCGTCACGGAACGACGGGTTCTTTTCATGGCTGCTTTCTTACCCATTTTCTCCACTGGGGACTGCTTTTCCATGAGGACTTCGAGCTGGTCAACGGACTCGATGTAGTTGTTTGTACCTGGCGTATACAATGCGTACATCTTGCTCTCGATAATGTCGACGCTCTCAGTCAATTCCCCGGTCTCTGCAGAGATTCCTAAGTAGAATGGACGGGGGAGCACCACGTCCAACAATGTGAAGCAGTTGTGCCACTCTGCCAAGTTGTCCGGGTCGTGATTGAAGTCCACGGAGAAGTAGCCATTGCGTGTGTGGACGATACGCATGCGGGTTTTGCCCGAGTTCGGATTCAAAATTGACTTTGCGGTGCACCCAGCCAACTGAGAGTTCAACCCATCAGAAGGCTTGTCGTAGTAGGTGAATCCACGCGTGGACTGGGCACTCACGTAAGGGAAGGAGCCGGATTTACCATTGCGGAATGTATCTAGCATGACTCCCAAGCCCCTGAAGTTGTTTCTGGCGCCAAACACATCGCCAATGGCCGATGGCTCATCGAGAAACCACACGGCCATACCGTCGGCAGCGAGCGAGGTTTGGGCGTGGATGTGGAAAGTGAGCTCCATCTCAAAAGACTCTGCAGTGACGGGTTGCCGTGAGAACATGCTGCTGGCCTGGTGTTTTTTGTCTGAGGAGAGACTGATGTACTTGCCGTTGAGCACGAGCACATCGCCCTGAAGGTCCCAGTTGGGCGATTTGAACGTGGATTTGTCAACGTAGGGCGACGAGATGTCAAATGCCGGCAATTCTTGGCGCTTCATCCGCACGTTTTCGTTTTTGTTCTGAAACATGTCATTGATTTGCTCAGCAGAAAAGGCATCGGGGCCCGTCCGGAAAAACACCCAGTAAAGTGCCACTAGAGACGCCATCGACACGAGTGCGACGACAACCCTGTTTCTTGTGAAGCTCGCCCCCATTCTGTCTGTTTTGGTGTGTGGATGATTGGGCCGGTCGGGAAATTGAGTGGTGGTGGAGACAATGGATAAAAGATAAAAGTGGGGCTCGTTCTTGCCGTATGCGCTACATGCTCGCATGCGGTGAGGCGGCGCTTAAATTGGGGACGAGCGCCTAAACTCTAAAACTATGCCACGTAGCTCAAAAGTTCTCTGGGCAACAGCTACGAAATGCGATTGCATTTTTTTTCCCCTTTTTTTTTTTTCTTTCTAATTCTCCCTTCCACTTCTTGCATCTTATCTTGTGTGTACAGCAACATTTCCACCGTGCTGACTCGTCACAGGGCAAGCTCAGCTATTGGAATTGGCGCCTAAGGAGACAGAATACACAGTTCGAGTAGATGAGCTAGAGTAGGCGCTACAGGTTCCGGATGGCGCAGCCCAGGGCAGTCCTTCGTATTTCCTTTAATATTCCCTCTATGTACAAGATATCTGGCTACTTGCCAAACACCACGGTTCTCATGGCGCTCATCCAAGTCTCTTTGTTTTCGCCCTTAATCTCGGCCATAAGACGCTCGTAGTATTGCGGGTTGCCCTTGGGCTTCGTCAACTTCTCGTCGAGTTTGAAGTAGTGTCTGTATTTGTCGTTGACCAAGTCACACAACGAGAGGTACTGGAGCTTCAAGTCCTTTTCTGGGATCTTGGCCACCACCTCTGCGTTCAGGAAACGTTCGATCTGCGAATCCTTGAACGACGCGAAATGTGATATGCGGTCCTTGGGGAGCGTCTTGAGGAGCGTGAGGATTTTATCCACGGTTTGTGCCTTGCTGGACATGGTGAGTGAAGATGGATGGGGAGCGGAGATGGGATGTGTGGTTGAAATTTCCAGTGCGCACCACGCCGCCTGACGCAAGCGAACGAAATGGCACCGGAATAAGCCATCTCGATTTAACGAAGGGAAGCCGAGGGAAAAGAGTGCAGAATGACAGGAAAGAGTTAGAGGCGGGCAGAATAAAGAAAGAAAGGAAGAAAGAAAGAAAAAAACAAACAAACAAACGAACTCAAGACAGATGCCGAATTCCAGATGCCGAATTCCAGATCCAGGACGCACCAAACGGTGCCCAACTTCATTGGCAGCCCACGTGACCCGCCGCCAGCCATCAGAGTTCGTCCACACCAAGCGCGGCAGGCCTTGGTAAGACTCGCTCTCTAACCACCATGACCAAGCACACGCCACGTTTGATTTTCATCCGCCACGGCCAGACCGAGTGGTCCAAATCCGGCCAGTACACGTCTGTGACCGACTTGGACCTCACCCCCTTTGGCGTCAAGCAAATGCGCAACACCGGTAAGCATCTTATCGGCACCACGCCATTCCAGATGATCAAACCGGACCACCTCAAGTTGGTGGTGACGTCGCCGCGTACCAGGGCTAAGCACACGGCACAATTGATTCTCGAGGGCTTGGACTCCGCCGCCCGCGAGCAGATCCCTGTCGAGGAGGACAACGACTTGAGAGAGTGGGAGTACGGCGACTACGAGGGCCTCACCACTCCACAGATTATTGATTTGCGCCGCTCCAGGGGCCACGAGAGCAACGGCGAGCGCTGGAACATCTTCGGCTATGGCTGTGAAAACGGCGAGCAGCACACCCAGGTGTCCGAGAGACTCGACCGCCTCATCTCCAAGATCAGGGCCGTGCATGCCAAGGCTATGGAGGACAACGTCCCATGCGACGTGATTCTTGTGGGCCATGGCCACATTCTTCGTTGTCTCGCCAGCAGATGGGTGGGCCGCCCGTTGAATGTCAACCCAGACATGATTTTGGACGCTGGTGGAGTTGGTGTGTTGAGCTACCAGCACTGCAGCATCAACGAGCCTGCATTCTATCTCTCGGGTGCTTTCACCGTTCCTGTGGAGGAGGAGGACACCGAGCAGTAGACGCCGTGGCCACGTGACCATTGGTCCCACTATGTAGCTAATGCACGCATCGTGTTCGCTGATTGGCGTTGTTCCTTGCCGCGTCTTTTCTTTTTCGAGGCCTCCATTGTCTTGCAAGTTCTCATGCCCGTCTGCTTCATTGTCTGGCGCGCTTAGCGAGTGTCCCTCGCTACCCCACCGGCGTCCCGTGCACCGGCGGCCCGCTGCTGTGCCGGTTTGTGGAGAAATGCCGTGTGGCATTGGCTCTTCTGATGCTCCAGCAACCACTCTCTTTCTTAGCGTTTCTGATTATATTTTTCCAACACCCCACAGCTTTTTGCTTCAAAGCCTTTCCTCCATTCGCGGCTTCCCTCTCTCGGCAACCCGTTCTCGCCACAGCTTTGTTTGCAGCCTATTCCGCTCTGCTGAAAAATCTCTCGAGCTCTTGCCCCAAAGCACCAAATCTACATAATTAAATGCCTTCTGCCCAATCCAAAACCCTGCATTCTGTACCCGTGTGGCTCGACTGCGACCCTGGTAATGACGACCTTTTTGCCATCCTTCTTGCAATCTTCCACCCGAGCTTCAATTTAGTCGGCATTTCCACTGTGCACGGCAATGTCTCTTTGGAGAAAACCACACACAACACCCTTGCCTTTTTGGACAAGTTGAAAATCCGCCAAGATGAAATCAAGGTGTACCCAGGCGAGCCTGACCCCTTGAAACTTGAACCCCTTCACGCCTCGAATGTCCACGGAGAGTCTGGCGTGGGTGATGCCGAGTTACCGGCGCACCCTTCCGTCCACGCTTCGAACGAAAAGTCTTATCTTGAAGCTATGCGGGATGCGGTGTTGGAGCACAAGGGTAAAATTTGCATGGTTTGCACCGGATCTTTGACGAACTTTGCCAGATTTGTGGAGAAATACCCCATCGAAGCCGCCAGCATTCGATACGTGTCGATTATGGGCGGCGCGTTCAACTGCGGCAACATTTCGCCCAACGCAGAGTTCAATATCAGGGTCGATCCACACGCAGCAAAGTTTGTGTTGAACGCTCCTCTTCTTGCCAACAAGTTGATTTTGGCTCCCCTCAATATCACTCACTCGGCCATAGCATCGGAGCGTGTTCTAAAACTGATCTACGATCCAACTGGCGGCCAAAACACAGAATTGCGCAGGATGTTGTATGACGTGTTGAACTTCTACTCAGGCGCCTATAAAGAAAAATTTCTGACTTTCGTCGGACCTCCTATCCATGATCCTCTTGCGCTATTCTTGGTGCTTCCGATGATTGCACGCGAGGATATCAGCATGACAGAGTTTGCTGATTCATGTGACATGCATTTTCTTCAAAGACACGTCGACGTTGCACTCGAAGGACCGGACGTTGGAATGACCACGTTTCGGGAAAAAAATATGGATCCCCTCAGAACAGAGAAAGGGGGAGTTTATGTGGCTCACAGTGTTAACATTCCCTTTTTTTGGAGACAAATGCTTTTGGCTCTTGATCTTGCAGACGAGCAGATTTTTCAGAGGTCCAGCGATGAAAAATAGACATGTAAATAAATTATATAGAGATTCATATTATTCCGTCATAATAAGCGTCATAATAGGTTAAAGTCACAAAAGAATGGGCTATTATAGCCGCCAATCGTCGCAAAGATTCTGATCAAGCTTCCTTTGATTTACCTTTGATATTTTCGTCGATGACCATACCGATTTTGCCGATGCAGCTCAGAGCCCAAATAACGTCCAAGTGGTTATACTCAGAGATTCTATAAACTCCGAGGTTTTTTCCTTCTTGGTACCAGTTGCGTTCGTAGTGCGTCATATGGGAAGCGAGTCTCATGCCGTCCACCAAAAAGTCATCTCCACCCACGAAAAGTAATATTGGGACAAGATCTTCCTTCTTGGTGTGAGTGAACCACTCTTGCTTGTAAGGAAATAATGTTTTGTCGTTGTCCAGCAAATTTTTGTTTGGGGCGTCAGACTGGATCTGCTTCTCCAAGTCTTGCACGGGAATGGTTTCATCCTTTGTAGTCACCGGAGTGAAGTCACTAGTCACACCATTCTTATAATCCTCTTTGGGCTGCAATTGGTTCAGAAAACCATCTTCCACAGAATAGGAAAGCCACCACGACATCAAGCGAGCGGAGATGAAACTTGCGTTGTAAAGAAACTGAATGTGGATCACCTTTCTGTGGTCATAGGAGTTTCTGATGTTCCAGCCAAACAAATACTTGAAGATTTGGTACGAGCCTGACTTGAATAACCGCCAGGTACCAAAAAGCTCACGGAGCTGACCCAAAATGGCCAAAAAGCAGCATCTACCAAAGATGAAACTGTACATTTTGGGCGACTTGTTGTGGATGAACCTCATGAAAGCTCTATCGTGGAAGAGACTTCCTGGGAAGGCTGCTGGTGCCAAAGCGGAAAAGTGTTCAATTTTGGTCCGATATTCCTCGAGATCAGGACTCCGGAGAAGAATAAAAGTTTGAGTACAGCCTTGCAGATGCCCTAACAAGATGATTTTGGTGTGGCCCGGAGAGCGTAAAAGAATGTTATCAATGATACAAGGCAAGTCGTAGTACGCCATGTGGCGCACATCCCAATCCCAGTACCTCTCGTCGTGCATTAAGTGCCCCTTAAAGTGGACGTGCTGGGTCTTGAAGCCGCTTCTGTTGTTGCCCATCCAAACGTCGTAGCCTTGTTCCATGAAAAAGTATGCAAGCGAATTGCGGCCCGGCGCAAGCCATGCTCCGGAGTACAGGAGAAGCCCGTGCTGCAAAAGGACGGGCTTCCTCTTCCTCTTCTGCTCCTCGGACTCGCCAGGCTTGACCAAATGGTGCAACGTGAGAATAAAGCCATCCTTGGTGGTTATTTCGTGTTCCTCCAAGTCCAAGTCGAGTCGCTGTGCATAGTAACGCAAGTCATGAGTGATTTTCAATGACTTCATGTCTGGGTATGGTTCCCGAGGTGTATACTTGTCGGAGAGGGTATTTTCATTGCGTGGTTTGTTTAGCTTTTCACGGCCCGAAACAATGTCTCGCAAATGGTAAATGAGGGCTCCGAAAGCGATCGTGGTCACGAACAAAGCCGAGCCAAATCCAGAGGCAAATATCACGCAATATCTCACAAATGTCCCATGGAGATTTGCCAGGGCAGTCGGGTTCAATTGGGCCATGGCTGTTCGTTGGAGTTGTTTTTCGAAAAAAAACAACAACTGGAAAAGCTAGGCTTTTACTCAATGAAGTAAACATCCTGCACATGACATGTGATGTGTTCTGAAATCTGGGGAGGGGACGGATCGCGCTCATGAAACTTGAAAAAAATGTGGCACCGAGGCATTACAAGGACAGTGCTCACACCGCTGCCAGAAAACTAGGTTACAGACAACGGATAAAGTTTATAAAGCGACTCCGTGGCCAAGCTGGTTAAGGCGTAAGACTGTTAATCTTGAGATCGTGAGTTCGATCCTCACCGGGGTCGTCGCTTAGTTTTTTGCGGTTTCTTCTCGCGTTCAATTTGAGGCGGTGTGTAGCGAAAGCCGTGCGAATATGCGTTCGCGTGCCATTTGGCGCGTCGGGCTAGCCTCTCTGGCGGCAAGCCGCAAATACCCGCTGACCGAGCTGGGCAGGCCCTGGTGCGAACCTGGGCAGGCACGGCGGAGCTAATCCAAAGCGGGTGGGAAATTCGGTGGTTCTCTCCATCCTCCTCCGGTCACCGCTCCGGTGGTGGTCGGGGCGACTTGATTGCTCTTGAGAGCTTCCTGGGCGTAGAAATATACGCCGGGCGTCGCCATCAGAAACTCAGCGCAGCCCTGCGGGGCGTCCAGTGCGCATGGGAGGCGGCGCGGATGGTTGGCGTCTCGGTTTGACGAGGCGCTGTTGAGTGCAATTTGCGGCCCTGGCACCCGATACCGATCAATGCCGCCGGTCAGGTTTTATTTTTTAATCTTTTTTTTTTTTTCTTTCTTTTCTTTCTTTTTTTTTCGGGAAAAAGGAAACACCACCCACACCGTCCCCGTATCTATTGCGGGAGGAGTTTTATCTACTCATTTGATTATTTGATTATTTGATTATTTGATTATTTGATTATTTGATCATTTCTCTATATTCTCTATTCAATGGGCCATGGCATTCCTGGCGCCCAGGAAAGTCACATGGCGGATTTGGCGCAGGGTCGCGGTGGTGTGGCGCGCAAATCTTGGGGCCGATGAAGAAGTCCATCACACACTCAAATGGTATTCGCCAGCATCCGCCGGATCTTCACGTCTTTCCGCACGGAAGAGGAAGAAAAGGCCTTTTCGCGAATTGCGTTTTTCAATCTTCTTGGGTTTCTTGGCAGCTGCGTGATGTTTTCTTTCGTGGCCCAGAAACTCTCCAAGCAGCCGCAGATTGGCTAGAAACCACACTTCCAGCGAAGGGCAAGTGGAAACAGGCTTTTCTCTTGTTTTGGAAGTCTGCAGAAGCCGCCGCTGAATGGCGTCTCGTGTGGTTGTCCGCAGAGGGGCCGGCGACAAAAGCTGGAGGGGGGAAGATGTGTGGAACAAGCTCGGAGCGTCGGCCCAAACCCTGCTGCCGCATTGTCGAACGAGCACCGCCGTGAAGCCTGGCGCTTCTATGGTGTTGTGGACATCCGGAGGTCTCTCGTGGCCCTGGGTGCAATATTCCGGCTATTGGGCAATGTTACCACGAAAGTCACTCCCTCACGTCGCTCCCTCGCCCGCTCTTCATCAAAGCGTTTCTTTCTCTTATGTACATATACCTTGTTCTATAATACAGACAGTCAGTTAGTCCCTCAACAACACCTCCTTGGCCATCTCATACGCAGTCCAGGAAATGGCAGTGCTAGGAACGTTGAAGATGATTCTGGGCTTCCAGCCACGAGCGAAAGCAGACAAGCCGCCCTGCTTGTACATGGCCTTGGCCGCACTGGTGAAGCCGTTGATGTGTCTCATCGACTCGTTGGACGAAATGCCCCGGGTTTGCAAGGCGGTCTTGATGCAGTCGAACGGGTTGGTCAAGGCAGCGGCTATACCTCCAGCGATACCTCCGCTCACGCAGTGGTAGTAGGGGTTGTATGTGTTGGTCGGGTTCAAGACCGACGACGAGTATTCGTAGAAACCGAAGTTCATTGCCGCGAACGGAATGCTGGTGAAAAGCGTGGTGGGGTAAGAAATAAAGAACGCGCTCAAGCCCTCCTTGCGGTACACGGAGAGAGCGGTTTTCATGAGACGCACGGAGGACGATGTTCCCTGCTCGCCGACTTGCATTCTTTGCTTCAACACATCAAACGGCGTCATCAAGGCGTCGGATGCCACGGTGGCAGCGATACCGGCTCCCGATGCAATCAATGGATGCGTCTCGTCGGTCACCCATTTTCCGGTCTTGGAGCCCTCCGAAGAGGCAAAGCGGTTGACCAAAAGTGTCTTCGATGCTTCAAAAACAGAAAAGTAAACGGCGTGGGCAGGTCCGGCGCCCAACACCACCGAAGACACACCTCTCCACAAGGCATAGGCGCCCTCGCTGGAGGAGATGCGGGAGATTGACGAAATCACCGAGCGGTTCATTTGCTGGCCGGACGCGGCCATTTGCATTCTGGTTTTGAGCGAGTCGATAGGAAACATCACTGTGTGCTCCATAATTCCTGCAAACGCTCCGGCGCAGAGGTGAGCTGCTATGCTGGCGTCCTCGGGGAGCGCCTCGTAGTCGATTTCCAAAAGATCTGGAGTGAGTTTGTGGGGCTGGTCGGACATAGCGGAGGGAAGTTGTCGTGTAAAGATGTTTTTTGTTGAGAGGTTGCTCTTGATGGCCAGTGTGGAGGCGTGAAAATTTCACAGGCTGTGGATGGCCGGCTGCACTAACTGGAGGGTCGGGGAGCAGCAAGGGGTGGAGGTGCGACTAGCACAGAAGCGGCTTGTGAATTTCCGGCAGAAGATGAATCCGTGCACAATTGTAGGACTGGCGGCTGGATGTCCGGAGAAGATGGAGGCTCGACAATTTTTCTCGTAGCGCACCGTCGACCTCGGCGCCGAACGCTCCAAGTTGCGCGCCCGCTCCGGCGCTGCGATGCCGGAGTTCGCATCTGCCTGGAGCCGCAACAATTGGCTTGCTTACAAAGCGTGCAAGGCAGCTTTGTGTGGGGAGTTTTTTCCCCGTTTTCATCGGCGAACTTACTCGTTTATATATCCCGGCCGCGCGGATGTTCCAGTCTTGTTTCAGGGGTGTATCAGCCCCTGCACCCGACGCCCCGGCGGTACTTCGGTCTAGTATGCGAGCGGTTGCTGGCTGGCGCCTGCGGTTTCTGGCGGGCTAGCGCAGCGCATCTCCGGCCGCCCGCAGTAGTCGATGGCTCATCGCCTGCGGTGCACTGCTGGGGGAAGAAGTACACTTTACTCCTCGTTCAACCTGAAAATTCATGTATTCGTTTTTCGACGGACAAACCTATGTCCACGCGGAAACGCTGCGCCTATGTCACCAAAGTTTGCTTTTGTTTCACATGTGTTC
>JAKUBD010000173.1:0-17781 GCA_030563125.1 Metschnikowia laotica
AAGTTCATCAATGACCAGAGCTACACATTGAAGACATGGCACAACGTTATCAAAAAGGTCACGTCCTTGGACCTTCCGGTCGCCGTTTTGAACCAGTTGGAGATGAATTTTCTTGCTGCGCTCGACTACTCTTTGAATGTCCGTCACGAAGAGTCTCTCTGGTCATCGTTGGCCCACTTGGCCCCGGTTGAGGTGGCAGCCTTGCGCAATTACGTGGCCGCCCCTGGAAAACAACACACCATTGCTGATCTGCCAATGGAGCCGCTGACTCACGTGCTCTATTGTGGTCTCGCCACACCCCCATTGATGATTAGCGGCTCAGGTCCTCTTAAAACGCCCAGCCACGTTTCCATCGGTGGAGGCTTCGTTCCTGCCGCTGTCAGCAGCACCTCCGGGTCTACACCTGCAATTGGAGGTCCCGTGACTCCGCTTCCTCTAGGCCATGCTCCCTTGGCTCTCGGAGCGACTCTGTCATATTTTCCTTCTCCGGCTGCCCAAGGCTACACTACTCTTCGCTCCACGTATAACATCCATCCCTCCGAGCATTTGGAGCTCGAAGTCCCAAACAAAAGACAAAGGATTGCCCGTGGTCCATGTGCCGTTCCTCACGGTATGATGCCCGGGTTGTCGTTTGCCCATTATTAGATATGAATCATGAATAGCATCTGGCTTCTGGCCAGCCCCCATAAAATTCTGTAGATGGTAATCGTGCCGCGGAGAGTGTTGGCAGAGGGACTCCCGACTGCAAAAAAAAAATTAGGATTTGACCTTTTTCCTCACAGCTCCGTTCATATGTAGCATGCATGCTATTCCATTCTTCTGATTAATGCGCTGATGCGGCACGGGCGGGACGACAAGCTGCGAATGTCACGTGCAGGACCAAGTCCATTATGGAATTCTCGATGGCCATTGATTCTCGATGGCCATTGAATTCTCGATGGACGTTGTCTTGATTCGTGGAAACGAGGCCAGGTTGTGCTAGAATATTGAATCGCCGTACTATCAAACCTCCTTTGTAGCGAACATTCTCGATAATTTTGAGTTGGAGGCGTGTAAAATTTCGACCGGTGCTTTGCGGCGCATTCCACCAATGAAAACCCCATTAACAGCTCGAACCAGTCGAGTTTTGTTTCCGTTTCGAATATGTTTTGAATCTTCCTCCCCGCAGCTGGCCCCTCCTCGGATTCTTCGATACTTGTTTCATCTTGTTTCAAGTGCTTGCCACCACGGCTCTCCCCATCGCCAACCTGCAGGCATCCATCTCTATCACATCTCAACACACCACATCGCATTCTATACATCGCTAATTCTTCATGAAACTCGGGAAGTGTCTGATTTGCAACGTCGAGGACGCTAAGTATAAATGTCCAAAATGCTACATCCACTACTGTTCACTCGCTTGTTTCAAAAGTGAAGCACACTCGCATGAATCGCTTAATGAAGTCGCTCCGGCTGACGAATCGGCTCCAAATGCTAAACAATCTCAGGCACAAGACGTGCTGGCCACGTCTTCAGGTGCCTCGTCTTCTATCAGTGGTAGCGAAAATACACAGCTTTTTGAACGAATGGCCGAGGACTCCATTATCAAAACTCTCTTGGGTTACAAGTCGCTCCAGATCCATCTTGCAGTGTTGCTCAACATGTTGAACGACTCGCTGATCACCAAAGAGCCCATCTACGAAAATCGCAAAGAAATAGTCAACATGCGTCTCTGTGACCTACGCATGGGAGGTCAGGAAGAACACGAGTTGGTGGAAGCGTTTGTTCAGCGTGTATTGCATCTCATGAACACCTGATGTGTGCTTCTATATCAGACAAACCCGCCCCAAGTAGCCTTGCACTTGGGCTTCACATCCATCCCGAGGTTCACACGAAAGAGAAATCCTCCCAAGTCGCCATTTTTTTCATTTGCATCAATCTCATGCTCAAAGTCGTCCAAATGCACATGTCCAGTGCTGATAAAGAGCTGATCGCCGTTCTTGCCTCCCAAAATCGTGCACGTCATGCGCTTGGCTGGGAATTTGAACTTCTCGTGCACGGTTCCGTGTAGGTCGTAATGCAAAACTTGAGACGTACCAAATACAGCATGATACACATGGCCATCTGTAGTGGTCGAGAGCCCATCGGGCTCTGGGCCGTCCGCTTCTGGAAATGCGGTCCGCATATCAATCAATTCTTTTCTGTTGCTAAGCGTGACAGTGTCGGCATTGTAGTCGAATTGCCACACTTTGAACGTCAATGAGTCGGTCCAATAAAACTTCTTTCCGGACTCGTCAAATGCCAAACCGTTGCTGATCGTGGCACCATCAACCATCTTTTTGATGCTCAAATCATGGCAATCAACTCTATACAAACACCCGTCGGGCTCAACGCCGCCTTGTGCTTTCGTGGTGGGGAAATCATTCATTACTCCGATCCAAAGGTTGCCCCAAGGGTCGATAATACCATCGTTGGACCGCATTCTCTGGGCTGTTTCTGGCGTCTGGGGGTATTTGAGAATATACTCCACATTTCCGGTCTTGAAACTTGCCTTGCCAACTCCATATTTGGCACACACCAAAACGCAATCGATGTCCTTTGTCAAACACAAGGCACCGATCGACTCGCCGGGGTCCGTGAATGTGATGACCTCATGACTCTCTTCGAGTGCGTCTTCGTCATCCAAACATACCCTATGAACCTCGGCTTTGATGATGTCTACCCATAAGAGAGTATTGTTGACAGGCTGGTATGTGAGTCCCTCCAAAAGCCTTCCCCTGTATTCTGGGAAAAAAATCTGATTGTGTTAGAGTCAGGTCACTTTGAGGTCAATTCGCCTGAACTTACGCTTTTCTTGTCGAAAGTTTTGGTTTGGGTCATGGCTGAGGAAAAAAATGTAGTGGTGAACAATCTAAACTGACCCCACTAGTGTCTCCACTCGATGCAATGCGGTGAGGTGTGGTGGTGCGGCGCGGGTGCGCTTCCCGATTGGGCGTGGAGGAGCGCTTACCGCTTTCTCATGTGACATCATAAACTGATTTCACTCCAGTGATTCAGCTCAAGACGATTCCGTCTTCATTTTCTGATCCCACATACGCGCGAGTTCTACCATGGCCTCGGTGTTCATCAGCGCATCGACAACCTCAATGGGCACCTGACTCTAACTGTAATCTTTGCGAGCCATTGCGCCCAAATTGGTTTCATTGATGAGTCTCAATTCAAAATCCTGAGTGTCCTCATTTTCGAGAAGCTCGTGCCACGTAAACAATAGACTGTCCCATTTACGGGTGAACGGGTTGATATCAACGATTTTCACGTTGTCTTGCGACCCCAGCTCGTAGTAAACGTCCATGATGTAGGAACGAAGGGGAAACTCCGACTGAGAGACAACATCATCGAAAAGACGATTGATTGCTCGCTTCACTTTCAGCTGAAGCAGCCCGAGAAACTCGTAATGATTCATATCGCGCTGCGAGACACCAACAACTCGGCCATTTTTCACGAATACTCGGAACTCAAGCGCTGGGTTCCACTCCTCCAGCCACTTGCGCAAAACGAGCTCGGGTTCCTTTTTTTCGCCCGTCTCTTTGTCTTCACAATCGTCATATATGTGGCCGTCGATGTCATGGGCCACATGGTCCGACGCATTCAAAAGCAAGTAGACATCCAGGTTCGAAGTGCACCGCAAGGAATTGTTAATAAGAATCCATTTGGCGTCTTTTGGGGCAGACCAGTTGAAACGGGGAGTTACCGCTGGCCATTGACTGACGATGTCCTGGATTTCTTGATCGAACTCGGCAAAAGCAGCACACGGGCTGGGAGAGACATCGCTAGATTCTCCGTCATCTTCCCAGTCACTGTACTCGTTGTCGCTGGTGGCTGTAACGGGATCTTCCAATTTTGGTGGAGGAACCCGAATGCTTTCGCTATTTATGTAATCAATGAAGGCTGAAGGCACTTTGCGGAGGATTTTCGCGGGGAATGTGTGGCGCAGAAAGTATTTGCTCCATTCCGAGTAGGAACACGCGTTTATTTGGGCACAGTTCACGCGGGCTTCGTGGAAATAGTGGCCTTCTTGTGTCATGGTGTCGTTGCAACCCATGGCGATGGCGAGATGATGTGAGCGTTGCACCAGTACACCAACAAGCTTGAGGCATGCCGACTCTCAATGGAGGTGCCACGGCTTCAAAGATACACAGCAAAGCGGCGAAAATCCTGCTTTGTTTTCAGCAGCTATCCACCATTTTCGAGAAAACCCCTTTCATAGTCTCCTTCACGGCGAAAACAGCGCCGCTCACCGAAAGACTACGGCACGTGATGCGGACACGGGTGTGCGCGCTCACACGCAAAAAAAGTGAAATACCAAGGCAATTTACTGAAGCCGACATTGATTCCACCAGATTTCATAATGGCACCTGTTCCCGCATCCAAGGCACCATCAAATGCCACCTTCAAAGATAAGGAGAAGCCACAGGAAGTGAGAAAGGCAAACATTCTCGCCGCCAAGGCCGTCAGTGACGCCATCAGAACCTCGTTGGGTCCAAAAGGAATGGACAAGATGATCAAGACTAAATCGGGCGAGGTCATCATTTCCAATGATGGTGCCACGATTCTCAAGCACATGGCCATCTTGCACCCGGCCGCCCGTATGTTGGTCGACGTCAGTGCTGCCCAAGATGTGGAGGCTGGTGACGGTACCACGTCTGTTGCCATTTTGACCGGCTCTTTACTCGGAGCTGCTGAAAAGTTGCTTGCCAAAGGCATCCACCCAAACCTTATTGGAGAGTCCTTTCAAAGAGCTGCCGCCAGAGTTCGCGAGGTTTTCTTGGAAATGTCCCACAAGATCGACTTGCAAGATCGTGAGGTGTTGATCAAAGCAGCCTCCACCTCTCTTTCGTCAAAGATTGTGTCCCAATATTCGCTGTTGTTGTCGCCATTATCCGTCGACTCTGTTTTGAAAGTTATGAACGAATCACAAACCAACGTCGACTTGAATGACATCAGGCTCATCAAAAAAGTTGGTGGAACCATTGAAGATACAGAATTGGTCAATGGTGTTGTTCTCACGCAAAACGTGTTGAAGTCAGCTGGCGGTCCTATCAGAATGGAGAAAGCCAGAATTGGTTTTGTCCAGTTCCAGTTGTCGCCTCCAAAGCCTGATATGGAGAACAATGTTGTGGTCAGCGACTACAGACAGATGGACAAAATTCTCAAGGAAGAACGTGCGTACTTGTTGAACATCTGCAAAAAGATCAAGAAGGCCAAGTGTAACGTGTTGCTAATCCAAAAGTCCATCCTTCGTGATGCTGTGAACGACTTGGCATTGCATTTTTTGGCCAAGTTGAACATCTTGGTCATTAAGGACATTGAGAGAGATGAGGTCGAATTTTTGACAAAGGCCACTGGCTGCAAGCCCATTGCTGACATCGAGAACTTCACTGAGGACAGATTGGGCTCTGCTGACTTGATCGAGGAAATTGAGTCCTCTGGTTCCAAGATTGTTAAGATCACTGGTGTGAACTCGAAGAACACAAAGCCAACAGTTTCTGTTGTCGTGCGTGGTGCCAATCAGTTGGTCTTGGATGAGACTGAAAGATCCATCCACGATGCTCTTTGTGTCATCAGATGTTTGGTGAAAGAAAAGGCATTGATTGCAGGTGGTGGTGCTCCAGAAGTCGAAGCCTCGAGAGTTTTGGTCAAGGAAGCTTCTGAACTCAGTGGTATCGAGCACTTTGTTTTCCAAGAATTTGCTGAAGCTTTGGAGGTCATTCCAACGACATTGGCTGAAAATGCTGGTATGAACCCCATCAATGTCGTGACCGACTTGAGAAACAGACACGAGATGGGCGAGAAGAACGCCGGAATTTCCGTCAGAAGATCAGGAACCTCCAACACATTCACAGAAAACGTTTTGCAGCCTACTTTGGTCAACACAAGCGCTGTCACTTTGGCCGCTGAAACAGTGAAGTCCATTTTACGTATAGATGATATAGCATTCAGTCGCTGAACGAGTTAATAGATACCATATGATGTGCGAGGTGAATTACAAAGTTTCCAGTAGTTTGACAAGATTTATGTGATGCATGAAGATTATTATTATACACTGCTTTATACAAGTCTGACCGAACGTGACAAGCCCTTCTTGATACCTGTCTTTTCTCCCTCGTATGGACCCCTGTTGTTTTGGTCGTAAACTTGTCTGACAGACTTGAGCTTCTTCTGGGCTTGGTCGTACTTCTTTCTCTTCTTGACTCTGGCGTTTCTGTTCTCGTTTCTTCTGTTTGGCGTGAGACCCTTGTTTTTGAGAATTTGGAAGTTCAAAGCTCTCTTTCCGTCGTCGTCGACATTTTCTTGCAAGCTGGCCAAAGTGCCCTCTCTGGCTGCCTTCTTTGCCGAGTTGTGGGCGGACCGGCGTGCCTCCTTTTTGTCGATCTTTGATTGCTTCACGCTTTCATAGTAGTCAACTGCATCCTCATTGCTTTCGCGAGCAGCGTCTTCGTCAGCAGAGGCCACATCTTGGCCATCCAAGTCGTCGCCAAGTTGAGCTTTGTCCAAGCCCAAACCACGCTTTCTGGCCTCCTCGATAAGTTTTTGCTGTCTTTCGAAAAGTCGTTCCTTGTAAGGCACGTCCATATCTCCGGTAAATGCATCGGACTTGGAGTTTTTCTTGGCTGCGTAGTCGATTTTGGAGGTGTAGAAACGCAAAGACTTCTTTCTGCGATCCTTTTCTTCCCTATCAATAGCATCTGCCTCTGCACTCTCAGTGTAGTCGCCGCTTGAGACAGCCTTTGGTTTTCTGATTGCACGGGATGTGGACAAGTCGATGTTGATGTTCTTTTGTGGACGAGAAGCGGACTCGTGGATTTGTTCATCTTCCTCGTCCTCCTCCTCGGAATCAGTTTGAATTCTGTCTTGAAGTTCCTCATCTTCCGTAAGCTCAGAAGCGCTCTCAATATCTGATTGTTTTGTGGCTGCTGCGTCAGGTGAGCTCAATTGATCGTTAGCTCCGGCCAGATCAGCGAGTCTCAATGCATTGGCCTGTCTCCAGACTTCTCTGGCGCTGAGAATGGACTCCATCACCGGGTTTCCGTTCATCGAAAAACTCTCTCCACCCTTCAATTTGTCAACAAAGATGGAAAAGTAGGAAGAAATTGCTCCCAAATAAGCGGACAAAGCCATGTACTTAACGTTTGCAACGGGGTTCGACAATTGCAACTCAAGCCCCGAAATCTTGGGCTTCAACGAGTTGAACTCCTTCAAGAGAGGAACAAACTCCGGGTATTGTCCCTTCAAATGCTTAAGTTTTTCTCCTTCGTCAAGGCTGTTGAGATCAACCTCGGTCTCTTCAACAACAGCACCACTTGCACCAGACTCAGCGGCATCAAACTGCTCTGCAGTTTTCTTCCAGTCATCCATCAAGCTCTCGTCAACGAAATCGTCCATTTGGAGCTCTTGCAAGTGCTTACTCTGTTGTCTCAAGGCCTCCTCAGCCATGTCCACATCGTCTTCATCTTCACTGAGGTCATCACCACCGTAGTAGTTTCTTTTCGAGCCCCAACCTTTCGTGTCGTCTTCATCTCCGCTAACCTCTTCTCCTTCTTCATCTTCGCCTTCGTCGGCGCTTCCACTTTCGGCTTCGCTTCCTTGGTTTTCGAGCCCCATTACCTCCTCCTCCGAGTCGTCTTCGTCGGAGTTTTCTTGATTCACGTAGCTGCCAGCATCGTCAAGAAGAACCTTTTCTCTTTTAGACTCGAAGTCGTCGAGCTCGTTATCGGACAAGTCGACGTTCCTGCTCATGTTGGTGGAAAAAGTGTTTATTGCAAGAGACAAAAGTCATCACTCGCTTGTTGCCCTATGCCGTACAAGCCCGATGAGATGCGGAGCCTTCCAGTAGCCATTAGAAGGCGTAAGGATCGCAGGAGGTAGAACAGTCGGCAAGTCCATTAAGATATACGAGATCAAACCGATGGGGACAGAAAATAAGACTAATATAATTATATTAAAATTGCAAGGGAGGAATGTGTTCATAAATACATTTTCTCCCATTGCCCGTTATTTCGCAGTCTCTCCGCGGCCTTCTCGAAAACCGACGGCAAGCTAGGGGAAAAGATCTGCAAAATTACTATCGGAGCTTTAAGTGTAGGGTCGATACGTAGCTCTTTCGTCGAGCCATACAGCTTCGGAACCATAGCCTAGACGCATCTTGCTTCAAAACCACTCGAGCTTCGGCATGGCGGACCTGCACACAGGGCGCATTGCAAAGCGACTTCTCTGCTTTACCAACAGACCGATCCATCCCATCCCCTCCAGCATGTCCAACAGACTAGATTCACTCAAGAAACCCGCGGCCAAGTCCGGGCTCAAGTTCAAGCCCAAGGCTGTTGCCCGGAAAAGCAAAGAAGACCGGGAGAAGGCCCCAGAGGTGAAATCCGAGGAGAAACCTCGGTTCCTGCCATCTTCAAGAGGAAGAGGATCCTCCCGTGGCAGAGGCCGTGGCAGGGGAGGCGCCTACGTCGGCACACACATTGTGTCGACTGGTCCGTTCTCCTTGGGTTCTGTGGGTATGGGCAACGGAACGTCGACGTCTAAAACTGGTTTGACCAACGACAAAGTATTTGGGCCTCTGGGGAGCGTAGCCTCCACTCCATTTGACAAGATGAAGTTCAAGAGTCGAGACAGCAATGGCGGCTTGGACGCAGACTCAGATAGTGACACAGACGGGACCACAAGAATCAACATGAACAAGGACTACGATCTTGATGACGATGAGGCGGCGCTCTTGCCCGTGAGACCTCGCAAAGACTCGGCGTCCATGATCGAGCCTGAGTTGGCTTTGGCTGAGACCCTGGCCCCTTCTACCAGACCGGCATCGCGGGCGCCAACTGGAGACATCAAGAGCGAACACGAAGACGCCATTTCGCCTGCTCCAGAACGCGTGATGCTGTCCGTGGATAGGGAGGAGCACGACAAATTGATAGACGACCAGAAGTCTATTGTTGACATTATCACCAAGAGTCTTGACAAAATGAGCACGGACGACCCGGCATCGGTTGAAAACCACGAATACGTGACTTTCCACATTCCTAAGCTCTCTTCGCATGCAGCAAAGCCCATCGAGGACCTTTCTCGTCTTGCGTCTGCCGAAACCCAAAGCTTCGAGGGCCAGATCGGTCATCTCAATTTCCACAAATCAGGCAAGATCTCCATCACCATGAACGATGGCTCCGTTTTCGATTGCGCCAAAGGCGTTCCTTCGTCGTTTCTCCAGGAACTATATCTCGTCGAGTCCACACTGTCCCCATCTCCGGAAGGAGATGAGGAGGAAATGAACACCATGCTCGACGCTGACGGAGCAAAGATTGCTGGCTCCATTCACAGACTTGGCGTCATTACGGACAAAATCGTCGCTACTCCCTCTATCAGCTGATAGATTCATAATTTAAAATGCATACAGTTCCAATTAATTGGTCTATCTAATTTCCCATCAAACGAGATGTCAAAGCCTCCAAATCTTCCAAGCTTTGAGGTGCATCGATCTCCACCACAGAATCTCTTTCCCTGTCTGCCTCCTTGGAGTCCTCGAACCATCTTGGCTTCTTGTTTGGCGCCTCTTCCTCATCGTCCTCCAGATACTCGAGATCCTGATCCAAGTCACCCGTGCCAAGCGTGACAACAGTTTCCTCGTCTTCATCACTGTCATCCTCTTCTCTTGATCTCCTTTCCATCTCCTTTCTCTTTCTCTTTTTCTCTTGTCTCTTTTCTCTAGCGTACTCTTTATCATCCAAGTCCGCATCATTCATGGCTTCGGATTCCTTGAGCACAAATTGCTCCTTCTGTGACTTGGCATCTCCCTTCTTCTTGAAATCTGCTTCGTCTTCTAGCTCGTAGAGTGGGTGTGCGGTTCCATCGTCATCAAACTTCAATTTTGTGGGCAATCCGCGGTTGGTTATGGACAACTTTTTCGAGAGGGCTTTCTTTGCTGATCTCTTTGAGACTGGAAGAGAGAGGTCAGGCAATTCCTCCTCTGCAATGTCATGATCCGCCCTCTTGATGCTCATGAAGTCTTCTTCTTCATCACTATCGTTATCCTTGCGAAGTTTCGTGCCGGTCATATTCAAGTATTGCTCAGACAACACGGTTTGATTTTGTCTTTCAAACATTCTGTCATATTTGGTTCTGACGCTCTTTTCTTTTCCGCTCTTCTCCTCTCCATTCTCGTCTGCGTTCTCCAAGTTCATCAAAGCTTTGGACATGTTTTTCTTTTCCTTGTTTCCTTCACCACCCTTCATTTTGATTTTGGGTGCACCCGGAAGCCCTAGAGCTTGAGCATATTTTTCTGCCGGGAGTTCGTCGATTTTAAAAACATCCTTATCCTTCTGCACGTACACGGATCTGTAGTAGGATATGAAGGCTCTTTGACCTAAGTTCTTCATCTTAGGGTCCTTGAAACACAACGACTGCAATTGAGGTCTAATTGACTTTTTGTTTTTTTGCTTGATGTTCATAAGCTTTGGCTCGATGTGGTTGGTTTTGAGTTTTTTCAACATTCCTGGCTCCTCGGAGGGCAAAAGCATCAAGAGTGATTTTCCAGAACGACCGAAACGGGCACTTCTTCCAACACGGTGAACATAAGTAGCTGGATCTTCTGGACAATCCACCTGCACGACCCAGTCGATTGCCGGAAAGTCCAAGCCTCTGGCAACGATGTCAGTGGCAAATAGGCACGCATATTGCGCGTGAGTGAATTTTGTAGTTGTTTCCAAACGGGTCATTTGCTTGTGTCTTCCGTAAAGTTTCATCAAAGAGATACCTGGCTGGAGCGTACGGAAAGACTCGTATGCATACTGAACCTGTTTCAGCGAGGAAAAGAATACCAAGATTTTGCTTTTGAGATGCGATTTGATGAATGACCACAAGACATCGAGCTTCTCTTCAAGATGAATCCGGACGTAGTACTGTTCCAAAGACTCGGGCGTGGCGGAAATGACGCTGTCGGAGGACACTCCGATTTTTTGGGGGTTTGTTAACGAAAGTCTGGCCAAGTCCTTTACATTGTCCGATTGAGTGGCCGAGAACAAAAGAGTCTGCCTGGTAGGCGGCAAATGGCCCACAATGCTGTCGATCTGCTTCTTGAAACCCATATCCAAACATCTGTCGGCCTCGTCCAAAACAAGGACCTGTAAATTGTTGGTGTCCATTCCGACTGTTTCGTTCAAGTGCTGCGAGATACGACCCGGAGTCCCAACAAGAATGTTCATCCTGGCAACTCTCTCTTTTTCGTACTGGACATCTTTACCTCCGGTGACAAGACCAGCGGAAAAGCTGTTGTACTTACCGATTTTTGTCAAAACCTCGAAAATCTGTACAGCCAATTCTCTTGTGGGCGAAATGATCAATGCGGCAAGACCATCGTATTCGGTGATTTGAGCCCGAATCAACGCTTCCACAACCGGGACCAAGAATGCCAACGTTTTTCCGGAACCTGTGCGGGCGGTTCCCATGACATCTTGTCCTTTCAAAGAAACTCCAATGGTCTTTTTTTGAATGTCAGTCATAGTCACAAAACTGGCTTCTTTGAGACCTTGAAGTGTCGCTTGCGAGATGGGCAAGTCCAGAAAGTCAGTGAGAGCCAGAAGATCATTGGCAGGGTCGAATTCTTTGATTCTCTCCTCGAGCTTGGTGAGCTCGGCTTCTTCAGAGAGCCGGGCGCCCTTTCTATTAAGCTTTTTGGCTTTGTTCTGTTTGGCCATGATTCGTAGCTTCTACAAGGCGGTGATGAGCATCGAGAAAAGACATTGAGGGTACTGCATACATGCACACTGCCAGGCTCTCTATCGCTGGGGACGATAGAACCAGACAAGAGATATAGAAAAGGTGAAAAATACTGGTGCTTGAAAGCCTTTTATGTGTTCATTCGTTTCCCTGTAGCTACATATCTATCTAAAAATTGAGAATGTCTGCGTACTGGAGAACCAAGTCACCCACCTTATCTGGCGAGTGCTTGTTGAGTCTCAGCAGGCTCAATTTTCCTTGTGGCAAATCGAATCTCGCAGAGATTTTACTGAAAACACCGTCTGAAGTGTCGTCCGTCAGCTCGCCGTCCTCGATCTCAACCTGAATGAGAAAACCACGAAAGTTTCCATGTAGTGAGATATTCGCCGTACGGATTGTCACGTTGCCGTTATCTAGCTCGTAGATCTGCCCACCGTCTCCTTTAATCACCTGTCTCTGTGTCCACAAGCTTTGCATTCTTTGGTTCACAAGATAGTCAAAAGGATCGTTGTGACCGGCAGTGGCTCCATTATGCAAGTGTTCATTTGGAATGGCCAATGGCACGTTGGACCCAAGCTCTTCTTCGGTCAAGTGACTAAAAACGCCAACGCTTTTCCGATTTATGAGTGTGACACAAGAGTCATGCAAATACGAGGGGGACCACGTATATAGATATGAGCTTTCAGGCGCAGTGGTGGTGGTGGCGGCGAGCTCTGGCGGAATCGAGTACATGTTGTTTTTGAAGATTTTGAATGTGAAACTCCATTTACCTTTCAATGTCGGGAGTTTGTTGGAGATTTCATCGTGGAACTGGAGAATCGTCTGCGGCGTAGCCAGATGCACAAGTAAAACACTGGGCGTTAGTTTTCGTTGCTACACTTTAGAAGTGATTGGAAATGGAACCATCAATAATCACAATGAATAACGTCATAGATAGCAAATTGAACATACGCTGACACCATTTTTGATGGACATGAGATTGATTTTGCTGGAGACAAATTCTGGAGTGAGTCGCGGTTGCACCCGTGCATCCCGACTCCAGCTAACTTGATGATTCTGAGATGAGGTCAGACCCGGCTCGTGAACAACATGACACTCACTGCACCAGTCACCCAGGATGCGGTTTTCGCTGGTGTCAACCAGCAAAGCCACGTCATGGACTACATTCCCAACTTGGTTGCATTTGCGGCAGGCAACAATGTCGCCTTGTGGAATCCTTTACGGCCGGATAAGAAAGGTGTCTACAGCACTCTTGTCCAGCATTCAAAAGAAGTGACCTGTGTGCGGTTCCTTCCGGGCACAACATACATTATATCTGCCGGAGAAGACGGGCTTGTTTGTTTGTGGCGGCGTGAACAGGCAACAGATGAGATCAGCCCTCAATACACACTCGCTTCCAGTGCTCAACAAAGCGAGCATTCCATCACCACTTTGGCCGCTATCTCGAGTGACTTTTTCGTGACAGGTAACACGAATGGACAAATCACAATCTGGAAAGTCTCGAACGAGGAGATATCCGCAAAGCATTCCTTTGCGGTCAAGAAAAATTTCTATCCTATGACCCTCTGCTCGCAAGCGATAGACGACGGCCATCTTTTGGTGGTTGGAGGAACCTCACAAGACTTGTTCGTGTACACTTTAATTGATGACTGTGGACGAGCTGAACTCTGCGCCGTTATGACAGGCCACGAAGACTGGATCAAGAGTCTTGCATTTGTCACCGAAAAAGACAACCATGACTATATATTGGCCTCCGGCTCGCAAGACAGATACATTCGTTTGTGGAGATTGCGTCTCAACGATGCCATCGACGACTCCGACGAAGACGACTCCAAGCTTGTGCTTTTGACCAGCAAGCAATACAAATTTAACGTGGGCAACAACCGTGCGGCCTTCAGTTTCGAGGCATTGATCATGGGCCACGACGACTGGGTCACAGACTTGAAGTGGCATCCTTCGACCTCAGTGAAAAACTGCACCAACCGCAAATTGCAGTTGTTGTCCCTGAGCGCTGATACTGCGCTTATGGTGTGGGAGATGGATCATGATTCTGGAGTCTGGGTGAGCGCAAGCCGCCTCGGTGAACTTTCCATCAAAGGTGCTTCCACAGCCACCGGTGCCTCTGGTGGTTTCTGGTCGTGTATTTGGTTCCAAGACCCTGTTTCAACTCATCAGTACATTCTTGCAAGTGGAAAGACCGGAGCTATCAGAAAGTACGAGTCGGTCAATGAGGAAAGTAATCAGTGGGACTCTGTATTGGGAGTGACAGGTGCCACCAGAAGTATCACGGGACTTTCTTGGTCCGCGGATTCATCATATTTCCTCACCACATCTCTAGACTCTACCACCCGCTTGTTAGCTCCTTGGATCAACAACAGACTGGACCATCTGTCTACCTCTTCAGCACACACGTGGCATGAATTTGCTCGTCCTCAGATTCACGGATACGAAATGATTTGTGTTGGTAACAGCTCTTCAACCCGGTTCATTTCTGGTGGAGACGAAAACATCTTGAGAGCATTCGAAATGACTGCTTCTCTCAACAATTTGTTGCATAAATTTTGCAATATGGAAGTTATGTCAGAAGAAGAACATTTGCCTGAGTCCGCATCCTTGCCAGTTTTGGGATTGTCCAATAAGGCCGCAAATGAGCAGCTAGAGGCTGGAGAAGCACAGCAAAGAGAGGAGGATCATGAAAACAACGCTGAATCGAGTGAGGCTCAAAGTGAGGATCCTCTTTCTATCTTGCAAGGTCCCCCTCTTGAAGATCACCTACAAAGGTACACATTGTTCCCGGAAATTGAAAAGTTGTATGGACACGGGTACGAGATAACATGTTGTGCATCGTCTCCTAAACACCCCTACGTCGCATCAGCATGTCGTTCGAACTCCGCAAAGCACGCAGTTATCCGGATCTTTGATTCTTCAAAGGATTACATGTTAGTCAAGAACATTCTCAAGGGACACCAGTTGACCATCACAAGTTTGGAGTTTTCCTCAGATGGTCAATACCTTTTGGCCGTTTCGCGTGATCGTCAATTTTCTCTCTGGAAGCTCGGAACTGAAGACAATTCTAAATTTGAGTTGATTGAAATTCTCCCGAAGGCTCATAGCAGAATCATTTGGGACTGTTCGTGGGCTCCAGAAGGCCAGCCATATTTCATTACCGGATCCAGAGATAAGGCATTGAAGTGCTGGAAGCTCGTGGAAGGTAACGTCCAATTGGTTTCCTCTTTTAAATCAGACGGCCCCATCACGGCAGTCAGCTGCTTCAAGCTGAGCTTGCTCGAAAAGCAATTGCTCATTGCCGTTGGACATGAAAGCGGTGAAATTGGATTGTATGCTCTCTTACCAGAGGTTGGTGCAGAGTTTAAAAGGGTGTTCTCGCTCGGCCGGGAGATCACTCCCGCTTCACGTGTAAATGCCTTGTCTTTCAGCAATGGCGCCGACAAGCACTCTTCGAAGTTGGCAGTTGGTAGTCTTGACAACTCGGTTAGACTCTACACTATCAATTTTGAGGAGCTTGCTCTTTGAACTGTGGTGTTCTCGGTATAATATATTAAACAGTTGGAACACGAGGTACTAGCTTTCGAAAAGGGTATACATTAAAATAGACTGATCAATTCGACAAGAAACAACCAATGGTTTTCTCCGGCGCGATATTTAACGCCAAAATTACTTTGATCTGGATTACTTCGATGACCTTCACCTCGCTGCAATCAATCACTCACAATATCCTCCTTTGAGGTCTTTACCACTGGGGCGATTCCAATTTCGTTATCCGAGAGGTTATAGTAGAGATAAACGTTTCTCATGAAGACGTCGCCTAGAATCCTCTCGTCGTTGCTATAAGTGAAACCCAAAAAGCACGAGCTGCCCAGTTGCACGACTGCATCCGCATAAGAGATTGAGATGACGCTCTTGCCGAAATTGAATTCGATGTACTTGTCTGTGGGCTGGTCGCAGGTTGAAACCAAGCGGTAGTCAATCAGACCTTGCGTGATTATGGTGGTATTGAATATTTCATCCAATACGTCCATCACTTCTTGAGATGTGAATCCTAAGGAGGTTCCAGAGTCCAAAAGATACGGTTTGTCAAGATCAAAGCTGGATCCATTGAGGCTTATGTCGTTGAGTGTGATACTCAATCTCCCACTGCTGCCAGTGATTGGGTACATAGTCAAGTCATCGTCATACTTAGCACGGTCAATGCCGCCAAAGATCACGCTGCCTGTTTCTCCCGACTCGCCCAAGTATAAAGAGTAGGAAGCTTTGGAAGTTCGACCTGCGAGTTGTAAAGCCCAGGGAAAATTGGGGTACGACGTCTCGGAGACTTCTTGGTCCATACCACCGATACCCAAAATCCCACCAGAACTGTCGGAGCTGGCGAATTGGAAGTTATCGAGAAGGGTCGAGTTGGGGTCGAAGCCGATTGAGTCCGTGTAGTACTCGCCGGTCAGCTGGGTTCCGTCGACATAGCTGATGTCAAACGTTTGATTGGTGTCTATTGCCGTCTCGGAAGTATCTGGCTTGTAGGAATCTGTGCTGATCCAGAGATCGGCCGAGCCAGTGTCTAATAAAACATTTGCTTTCTGATCGTTTGAACCCAAATAGATGTCCATTTGGTAAGAAACAAAATTGAAGTTGTTGATGTCAGCCGAGAAGTCGTCTCTTTTACCACTCTCTACGAGCAGGATAAGATTTTTGACGCTATTTGAGACTTTGAAGTTGGCTTTCAACGGACCGGGCGATGTTCTTCTCTGCACAGCAGGAAGTGACAAGGCGTACGCGAGACATATGAGATAGGCGATCTGCCCGAGTTTCCGCCACATTTTGAAAGCTGAAAAAGCGGCGGGCCCAAAGGCCAAAGCCGATTTTATATATCATCGTAAAAGGCGAGAATTCGACCGTGTTTGGGGCCATTTTGCTGCGCGAAGGGCGTGGCGGAATGTTCCCCGGAGAGACGCAGCTCCAGCGAATGCTGCGGAGTCAACCAGCGTCTTCGGCATGGCGATGATGGCACCGGAAACAATTGCCAGATCTACGGCCACAAAAGAAAAAAAAAGCGAGAAGAAAAGACGGAGACTCGGAAAAACAGGAAGAAGAGCATTTCGATTGTCCGCTCCCTGACTCGATGAAGAATGTCACAGTTATTCTGCCTCCAAACGGCAGACTTCGTCCTCTCAGCGCCGTTGGCTGCGACTAAATGCGCGACACTGGTCAAGGGCCCTGCGTCTAGTAGTCGCGCATTGGTTTCTCGGCAGGAACGCGCGCAGCAGCATAGCGTTAGCAAAACAAGACATGGTGGAGATGAATTGGCGCAGTCTTTGCCGGGCTTTTCCGCTTTTTTGCTATCTCGACTTTCTTGGGAGTGGCTGTCATTGAAGCGGGACACTTATTATTCGGAGGTACCAAAATGTGAATGAATTTTGGCGCAGAAATGATAAAATTAGGTGACGTCAGAGGCCGGGCTACTGAGTAGCCAGCCTAGCGCACTTCTTTCGATGACGAGAAGGAAGAAAGAAGGAGAGCAAGAAAGAAAGAAAAAAAGAAAAGAAAGATGCATAAAGAGAGAAAAATCAACAACGAGAAGATGTCACCGGCAGAATGCAATTGGATGGACACGTTTATTCAAGTGCCCTGGTTTTTTGCCGGCGCCAGACTGCGGCCATCTGTGCGGGCGCGCCCGACCAGCATGTTGAGAAGATGGCAGTAGAAGAACAAACATGTAATTTTAAATCCGCATGAGTTTTACTTTTCCCAATTTCGGTGAGAAAATCCTCGTGCTGTTGCGCTCGCTAAAATAATCGATAAATGCTTGTCAAAAGATAGAAGGGTGAGCTGCCCCTTTCCCCGGGAAACCTCACCGCTCGAGAGTCGTGCTGCCCGAAAGCAATTAGGGTGTCGGACGTAAATCGGCAAATTAGCAGCCACCAGAAAGTCACCCTCACTCAAACTCCCAAACTATCTCCCCAAACGTTGCACAATCCATAAAAGCCGGTGGCATCTCCGCCGGTGGCCAGATCCACT
>JAKUBD010000174.1:0-17860 GCA_030563125.1 Metschnikowia laotica
CGCCAGAGCCTCGGACGATGGCTAGCATTGTCCTCAAGGCACGGCACGACAGCTCAAACCTGCTTGTTTGGCAAGACCTACCACCACAGCGCCTCAGGCGCTATATCCCACAGAAGATGGAGCCGCGTCGCTCGCCCGTAGCACTGAATAGGATTAAAAGCTCGACCCATAACCAAAATTGAAACAAAATCTAGGGTCCGGGCCCAACTCAAACCAAAGGCTTACCTTCGAACTTCTCATTGTATTGCTCGGGAACGATGGTTCTCACCTGGCCCTTGGTCAACACCGCCTCGACGTTCAGAACAACAAAGTTCTCCATATTGGTCATGGCTTGCACAGTGTGAGTACCCATGTGAGGCAAAGACACCACATTGGGCAAGTTGTAGAGCTCAGGAGAAACGGAGGGCTCATGTTCGAAGACGTCGGAGGCAAATGCACCGATCTCGCCGGCCTTCAAGGCACTGGTGAGGACCGCCTCGTCGATGACTGCACCACGGGCGGTGTTGACAATGATCGCGCTCTTCTTCATCTTCTTGAATGCCTCGGCATTCAACATGTGACGTGTCTTGGCGTTTAAAGGCACACTGACCATGATAATGTCCAGGCCGCTGATCAATTCGTCGAGCGAGACATACTCGGTGTCCTTCTCCAACTCTGGAGCCAATCTGGACCGGTTGTAGTAGACATACTTGCCGAAGCCAAAGGGAACCAAACGGTCGCGGATGGCCCGGCCAATACCGCCCATTCCGAGAATTCCCACAGTCAATCCTTCAGGATCCAAGCCCAATGGAACGTTGGCACACTTGCCATTGGGCCATTCGCCGGCCACCAACGCATTGTGTCCCTCCTGGTAGCGTCTCATGGCTGCAAGTGTCAAGTACACTGCCGTAAGTGCCGTGGGAGCCTCCACAGGATCTGTGATATTGGAAACCTGGATTTTCTTTTCCGTGAAAGGAGCGACGTCGATTTGATCGTAGCCAGCACCGTTGTGGGTGATGGCAACAACAGATTTCGGCAAGTGTGCAGCCAACTCCGAATCGAAACGACCGGTGTTGGCAATAGAGGCAAACGTACGCGAAATCACGGACACGTCGCTGTACTTTCCCTTCAAATCCTGGATGAACTCCTCTCTGTTGCTGGACTCGCAGTCAACCACCTCTGCAATCTCGCCAAGCTTAGCCCAGCTTTCGGTGCTGCTGCTCCAGTCTCCTAATCTGAGTACCTTTGGCTTAGTGGACATTCTATATGTATATGTGGTGAAATACCGGGCGCAATTGCGTGTTTTGCTGAACATGACGAGGAAAAAGTGTTGGCTTTTATACTTCGGGCCGGGGTGCCCCCACGCATGCAGCCCAACTACCCCACGACCCCCCACGCATATGGGCCCGAGACCACCACACCGTACGGCTACAGTCTACATTGACACATTTGGCATCTTCTTTAAATCAAAAATAAAAACGCCCGGATTTGTTTCTTCCTTTGGGACGTCTTGTCCGGTTCCACAGTCAATAAGCTGACTCCGTTGACCGTAAACGAAGCGTATTGCATATAAGACGCTATTTGTACCTTAGGGTGGTAAATTCCCGCAGAGATAAGGTGCGACGGAGCGAGGCTCCGAGAACTGAACGTATTTGGCTCATTACATCACGAGGCGTGGTCCGCGGAACTTGAGGTTGTCGCTGAACCTATTTTGGGAGGCAGATGCGACGGAAACCTCTCTTTCGGGGAATCCCTCGAAAGACTTGGCGTAAGTGGCAACAGAGTGCGCAATCAACTTGGTGTTGATGACCCATGCCTTGTAGTCTGGGTTGCTCAAGTCGTCGCAAAGCTGGTGGTAACATGGATCGAACCATTCGCCGGCCTTGCCGCCAAACAGCTTCTGTCCCTTCTTGGTCTTAACACCCTCTGCGCCGGTGGCAATGCCTCCAGCTGGGATACCCACGTCAATGAAGCCCACGTAGTCCGATCTGCCGTCGAATGGAACCATGGTGTAGTTCAAGCCATGCAGCTTGTACCAGTCAATGTAAAGGTCCTTCAAGTCACCAGAACCATTTGGATGGTCCTTGTTGTTGGCGTCGTAAATCTGATACTCGTAGTTGGGGGATGCCATCATGTCGTAGTCCATGAAAAGACGCAACTTTTTGTTCTCCTCGGCCAGAAGCGAGTTGGCATAAGCATAAGAGCCCAAGAGCCCCTCTTCCTCAGCAGCCCACCAGGCGAAACGAACTGCGTTCTTGACCTTGAACTTGGTCAATTGCTTGGCAACCTCGAGCAAGGAGATGGTACCGGAGCCGTCGTCATTGATACCGGGGCCTTCAGCAACTGAATCAGAGTGAGCACCCAAAAAAACCACATTGTCGTGGTCTCCGTTTCTGGTCTCGGCCACGATGTTGATGGTCTTGATCTTCTTAACATACGAGTCCACGTAGAGAGAGGTTTCAAACTTATGGGCAGGCTTCTTCTCCAACTTCTCAATGTACTTGGACGCTTCCTTAGTACTGATGGACAAGGATGGGATTTCACCACCCGTGGAGCCCAAAGTACCGTGCAATGGAGCTTCCTCATCGTAGATGACGATGGCGGCGGCGCCGGCCTTGCCGGCAGTGATCAGCTTGTCGCCAAAGGCACACTTACCTCTGGCAACCAAGGCAATGTTGCCCTTGGTCAAATCCTCGGGATAGTCGGAAATGTCACAGCCGTAGTTGGCAACCAAAACCAAGTTTCCGTGCACAGGCTTCTCGTCTGGGGTGGGAGGAGACAAGGCAAGCGACAGGAGAGACTTTGGCTGCTCGCCGTCAATGAGAAGCGAGTATGCCTTCACTCTACCATCGATGGCGTCGAAACGCTGCACATCCCACGAGTAGTAACCAGCCATCTTGTGCAATTCGCCCAAGATGTAGTTGACGGTGCCCCAGTGGCCCTTGGAGCCAATAACTCTGGTGGGGTGACCAAACTCCTTGACGGAAGCCGTGGAGATGTTGTAGAGATTCTCAGCTCTTTCTCTCAAGGCGTCGGCGGTGATTGCATCCTGCAATTTCTCCGTGTCAATTTCGGGTTTTCCCCAGTGTGGCCAGGGGAACCACGATTGCCCCTCGAATTCGGAGGAGGCTTCAGCATTGAGGAGAGTCTGGAGGTTGCCCACGGGCAGGGTTGGGAAGGCAGAGGACACACCCAAAATAGCGAGTGCTGTAGCAATTGATAACTTCATTGCCGGGTTGGAGTGAGTCAGATGCCCTTTGTGGAATTGCTCGATTATATACTGGGCACATCCGTACACCTACACGTCAACTGTGGGCGGCAAGGAGTGTAGCTGCAGCCGCACGACACGTACGATACGCGCAGGCGGCATCGCTCGGCCCATTTAGCCGGCAGCATTTCATTATCGGCGCTCCGGTAACGAAGCAAGCCAGAACGGGAATCCGCGGGATGGGAACAACTTGGATTGCGCCGACAGCTTCCTTAGAAATTGAAATGGAAGCCGCCGCCGCCGCCTTGGCCCTTCATAAATTGCGCCATGATGTCCTCAGGACGGAAATGGAATTGGGCTCCTCCTCCGCCGTATTGTGCGTGTTGATGGTGGTGTGCGCCGCCGGAGGAACCCGATCCCCCACGGTCGTAATCGGCCTTGGCTTCCGCATTCGAAAGAACTTCGTAGGCTTCGTTGATCTCCTGCATTTTGGTTTCCATTTCGGCCTCGGAAAGATCACCGCCCTTGTATTTGTCTGGGTGGTACTTGAGGGTTTGGGCTCTGTATGCCTTTTTGATTGTCTTTTCGTCGGCGTCCTTGGAAACGTCCAAAATCTTGTAGTAGTCTTTGGAAAGATCGAACTGGCTCTGTTGTTGCTGTTGCTGTTGCTGGTGATACTGGTACTGGCGCTGCTGCTGCTGCTGTTGGTAGAACTGCTGCTGCTGTCTCTGTCTCTGTTGCTGTTGTTGCTGTTGTTGCTGTTGTTGCTGCTGCTGACGCTGCTCCAACTCATGGATAGGAGCGTAGAGCTCACGGAAAAGCGCCGTTTTTTTCACATTTTTGTTGTACTGCGAGAGAAGTTGTTGCGCCTCACCGTACTTCTTCTTCTTGAGGAGCTTGTTGATCTTGGGCAATTGCTTGGGCAAAAAAAGACCGTTCGTTTCGGGCACATTGGCGCAGTACTTCGACTTGGAGTCCCCGCTGGCCCGCACATTGCACTCACACATAAGCTTGTTCAACACGTGCGTGAACGGAAGGGCCGCTCCCAACTTGGCGTCACCAAACTCTTTTTCGGCAAAGCCATCCGCGAGGTGAATGAGGTATTCGTAATTTGTTTTCACCGCCAGAGGCAACTTGAGAACGTCACGCTTCGGAAGAGCGACCGGCCCATTGAGCAAGGTGTTCAATTCGATGTAGTCAATCGACGCCGGGTCCACTTTTTCGTCCGGAAGCCCGGGTTCCTCGGCGGTTTTGGGGTAAAAGTACTCATCGAGCACAAAATAGTCTTCGAATGGTTTCAACAATTTTTGCGTTCTGGAGAAGAGCTTCGACAACGCTCCGCACGACTTGTGGTCGTTGTCGAGACGAAGACAGCTCTTGACAACTCCCCAGGCCTCAATAAACCTGCCCCGGGTGAAAAGAAGATACTCTGCGTTTTCCGCATACATCGAAAGGCTGCGCAGGCTCTTGATGAGTTTGGCGTAGTCGTCAATAATGTCGTTGAATACGGCATCTTCGCCATCCTTCAAAGCTGCGGTGGCTTTTTTCTTGAGGAGACTCAACCGAAGCTCGTAAACCATAGCGGAATCGGGCGTGGTGGGTACGAGCACGTCGTTGATGAGACCAAACGCGTGTTCGAACAGGTCGGCGTCCGGCGAGGCGGCCATGGTGATTTCGACGTGCAGAAGCGCCTCTTCGTACGTGCGGATCTGCGCCACCACCTTGGCATTGTTGGAGAGATCGAACCGGCTCTGGACCTCTGCAAACTGGCCTCGCTTCATCAACATATCAATCAACATCGAAGAGGCCGGAGAGAACGATGCATCCGAGTCCACGGCACGATACAAGTCTGCAATCGCCGCGTTGGTCTTTCCGAGACTCACTTCTATAAGTGCCCGTTTGTAGAATACCTGCGCCATCGTGCTTCCCGCGAGATCGTGGTCACTTTTGTCGATGTTGGCGATCAAGCTATCGTATTCGCCAAGGACGCTGGAGCTGGGGCCTTTCGAGATGAGAAGCTGTTGCGCATCGGAAATTTGGGCCATGAGCTCGTCGGGTGCCACGGCATTTGCCACAAGCACCAAAGACAAGAGGAAAAACGGCTTCATGGATGCTGAAGGTGTAGGCGAGATAAGAACACGAAGTCAATAGTTGGCGCGCGCGACTAGTATGGGGAAGACGTGGAAAAACGTGTTCATAAGGCGGACCACGAACAATGGGCATAAGCTACTGCTGGACGCCGTTTTTGTCGGCTGGCAATGCTGGTTGTCGACGGACTACAAAGTCGCTCGTAAAAAGGCTGTATTTCTGCTCTCGGACGAACATCTACTTGAAAAGCTTAGCCAAAGACACCGCGCCCTCGTCGTTCTTAGACATGACCTTGGCCACGGCTAGCTCGAAGTCCTCCTGAGTAACATGGATCCGTCTTTCTCTCAAGGCATACATGCCCGCCTCTGTGCACACACCCTTGACGTCTGCACCGGAACAGCCGTTCATCTTCTCGGCGATCTTGCGCAAGTCGATCCCTCGGGTCAAGTTCATCGACCTGGAGTGGATCTTGAGGATGTCTGTACGGGCAGTGACCGTAGGCGCAGGGAACTCGATTTTTCTGTCAATACGCCCGGGTCTCAACAAGGCCGGGTCCAAGATGTCCAATCTGTTGGTGGCCATGATGATCTTGATGTCCTTGGAGCTTTCAAAGCCATCTAGCTGATTAAGCAACTCCAACATAGTTCTCTGGACCTCAGAGTCGCCCCCAGATGAGCCCTCCACACGCGAGGACCCGATGGAGTCGATCTCGTCCATGAAGATGATGGATGGTGCGTGCTCACGGGCCATAACGAAGAGCTCACGCACCATCCGCGAGCCTTCACCGATGTACTTCTGCACCAATTCGGAACCGGAGACCCGGATGAATCTGCAGTCGGTGTGGTGGGCCACAGAACGCGCCAAAAGCGTCTTACCCGTGCCCGGAGGGCCGTACAAGATGACACCCTTGGGCTGAGCAATACCCAAGCTTTCAAAAAGCTCTGGGTGCTTCACTGGCAACTCAATCACCTCCTTGATTTCCTTGATCTGCTTGTCCAAACCGCCGACCATGTCATACGTGGAGTCTGGCACCTTCTCAACCATCATCAACGAAACCAATGGGTCGACCTTGTTGGGCAAAACCTTGTGCAAGTCGTACGAATCGGACTTGAGGCACACGCGCAAGCTGGGCGTCAACTTTTTGACGTTGATATCTTTCGTCACGTTGACAATGTACTTGCCCTCGGGGTGGATTTTCACCAAGACCTTTTTGAGGCCCATCACCTTCACCACTTCTCCCACGTAGGAGCCTGGCTCCTGGAGAAGCCGCAACTCGTCCTTCAATTGGCGGACCTTGGTGTTGAGTTTGTTGCGCTGGGCCTCCAAACGGCGCAAGTTCTGCGTCGTGGACTGGAGCTTGATTTCTGCGTCCTGGATCTGTTGTTCGAAGTACGGCTTGACGCCGCCCTCATGAACGTAAGCAGTGGCAACGGACGTCATTGTGTGGCAGGGCGCTGGAGAGATGGATGGCTCGGTGGGATTTGGTGAGCGGGTGCGACGAATGCTTGGTTATGTAAAGGATTGACAGGACGCTGAAACTTGACTTGACAAATGCTTCGACAATTGGGTGGGTGTATGGATGGATGGACTGAAAGAAGCGGTGATGGTGGAACGGAAGATTGAAGAATGGCGGGCGCTCGTTTCGGTTTGCCTCACTGTAGGGCCGCGGACGTTTCTGCAGGAGGAAACCATGGTGGCTCCGGCTCTCTTTTTCCATTGAGCGCACGGGATGCCGGCAGGCGCCAGGCGGCGCGCGCCCGGACTCCATACTCGTCGTCTGCGCCGATCCAAAACTGGCCCTGGTGGTATATTGTTCGTGGAAGAGCCCCGGCTATCGTTGTGAGCGTGCGTTCTACATCCTTTTATACACGTATGTTTGTGTTCTTGTTTGTGCTTTGTTTAGCGTCTGCCGCGACTGCGTTTCAGCATTACTGCAAATGTGTTTGCAACGAAAACCTGGTGATAGATAAGATTGAACAGTGCTCGCTGTGCACCAGGGACTGGTGCTTGCAAAAAGACGCCCAGATTTGCGGGGCTGGCGCTTCTTCTGAGGGGATGATCATCAGCTGCATTCAAAACGAGTCGCGCAAGGAGCAGGTTGTTATTTGTGTTTTTGTTGTGGTTGTTTTCATTCTTCTATGTAAGAAGGCCGTGAGGCGGTAGGGCGCCAGCGACTTGACCGCGCGGCCGACCGTGCGGGCGCCTGTTTCCGGGTGCCAGAATATCAGCGAGGTGAAGAGCACCGTCCGCTTTTCAGTGCTGTGCTGCAACGGGTTTCTTATTTTGTTAATGCATCGCCCCCTCTTTCGTATTGTTTTTAAGTATTCTTTTGATTTCTTGGTATTCTTTCGTCGCCGTTCTGATCAGCCGCCTTGTTTCTCCAGACTCGGACGCGGGCGGCTCCAGGCCCACACGACCTGAGGCCCTCTTCGCAATTCGCGAGAACCAGACAAAATGGTCAAATCGAAACAAAAGACAACACAACAAGATCAGATAAAATAGAACAAAATGAGATAGAAAATACAAATCGACACGAAACAGATAAGAGAAGAAATGAGCACAAGAATATAGAGCTGGAGAAAAGAAAAGATCGGAGACTCGAGCGCAATTCGACTCAGTCTGGCAAAAAAGAAAATCCGCCCTACGCGGGCCTGAGCCTTTTCGCATTATAGCACCAGGGCCCAGCGGCCGCGCCACGCGCTGCGCGCACAGTGCGACCCAAGGTCGAAAGTCGTGCCGTACCAAGGCCGGAATACTGAAAATTTTTTACTCAACCCTCGTACGTACGATCTTTTTTCCTCATCAACGCTTCTCCTTCAGTCCAGCAATAGAGGAGTCCCATTTGTTGAGCGAATCTCAGTCCGACCCAATCCAGGCATCTAGTTATTAATTTAATTGTTTGCCATTTCCCGGTCTGCACCTTCAGTTCGCCTCAATATCATCCCCTGGAGTTTCATCTGATCTCCGCATAGAAGACACCCCACGCGGTTTTCTTGACTCAAAAACGGCATCCCTGATCGCTCCTGCTTCACATCGCCAATTGCCAATTGCAACATAATGTCTCAAAAGCCCGAGCTGTCTCCCCAGCCTGCGGCTCATCCCCAACCGCAACCGCAAACACAACTGCAACCACAGGCCCCAGACGCCTCCCCACCCCCACACCACCAACAGCAGCATCACTCTGGCCACAATCACCACGGCAAGCCTCACAACAAGCCTTACGGTGGCAACGCCAATGCTGCCGCTCAGGGCAACAACTCGTCGGCCCAGGGTGCTCACAACCCCGCCAACAGACTGGGCTACCAAGGCCAAAACAAGTACCACAACAAGCGTAACTACAACAACCAGAAGGTGAACTCTCACAACAAGCCTTACGCTGGTGGATATGCGTTTGCGCCAAACATGTACAACTACTACTATCCATACGCATATGCACAGGGTATGATGCCTGCTGGCATGAGCGGCATGCCTGCCTACCCTCCTCAGTCTCCTCAGCCGGCTACTGCTGCCCTCCAGCAGTCCTCGCCTACTCCGGCCAAGGTCAAAATCACTGACAAAGACGGCAGACAGGTCGACTTGGAGGAAAAGACAAAGTCCGCCTCCCCATCTGTCGCCTCTACCCCTGCGCCTGCCCACACCCCGGTCGTCTCCTCTGATCCCCCTTCTGCACCAGCATCTGCATCTCCAGCACCAGCTGCTGCTGCTGCTGCGCCTCTGGCCGAGCCATCTTCGGAAGCTTCGAAGTCTTCGGCCGCTGAAGAGTTTAGAAGAAAGATTTTCGAGAGGGCCCAGGCTGCCAAAAAGAAGAAGGAATCCGCATCTTCTACTGCCACTCCAGCTACTACTCCAGCTGCTGCCCAAGCTCCAAGCGCTGAGTCTGCCCCAGTCCCAGTCGCTGCTCCAGCCGAGTCTCCTGCTCCCGAGTCTTCTGAACCAGAGACTGTGACTGCTGCTAAGGAGCCCGTGGCTGCAGAGCCCGAGGTTTCTGCTCCAGCCGAATCCACCACTGAAAGCACCAATGCATCTGCCGTCGAACCCACAGAGCCCGCTAAGGAACCTACATCTGAGGAGACGACTGAGACCGTTGAGCCCGAGGCTGCTGTTTCCGCCGAGCCTGTTGCCGAGGCCAAGTCTGAACCCGAACAAACTGTTGCATCGAAGGCCGAGGAGCCTGTCTCCACTCAGGAGCCTGTTGAGAAAGCCACAGAGCCTTCGACCGACTCTGCTAAGGAGGCAGAGGGCGACAACGAGGAGCAAGGAAACAATGACTCCGGTGCCGAGAACGAGGGATCCGAGAAAGACGATGACGAGGCCGAAAGCGAGTCTCAAGAGTCTGTTTTCAACCTTTCTCTGTTCTTCGAGCGCGTCCAGAACGCTCAGTCTATTGATGACCCATTCTCCTTCAGTTATCCATACCCATTGACTGGTGTTGATGCCAGATGGAAGAGTGGCGCAAAGAAATACAGATACGACCCTCAATTCTTGCTCCAATTCCGTGACTTCGTGCAATTTCCAATTGACGATGCTTGGAAGGATAAGCTCGAGAGCTTGTCGATTGTTCCTCTCAAGAAATCTTCTTCAGGTACACAGAGAATGAACTCCAACAAATTTGGCGGTCAAATGCAAGGTGGAAGATTTAATGGATCATTCCAAGGCAGATCAGGCCAATTTGATGGCAGACAAAACTCTAGATCTGGCTCCAAGAAGAGAGGTGGCTCTAGTGCTGGTGGACCAAGAGACAAGTCCTTGAGAAACCGCAATCAATCTAAGCGTGGCGGAAAGGAGAGAGAGAGAGACGAGGAGCCACCTAAACCAGCCGAGGACGTCAAGCCTTTGGTCCCTACTGCCAACAGATGGGTGCCAAGATCCAGACAAAAGAAGGAGGAGGTCAAGCTTGCGCCAGATGGAACTGTCCTCCTCGACACTGACGATATTGAGAGAAAGGTGAAGTCCGCATTGAACAAGTTGACTTTGGAGATGTTCGAGCCTATCACTCAAGAATTGTTGAAGATTGCCAACCAATCTATCTGGGAAGACAACGCACAAACTATCAAGCAGGTTATTTCTTTGACTTTCGCCAAGGCATGTGACGAGCCATACTGGTCCACAGTGTATGCTCAGTTCTGTGCCAAGATGTTGAAGGAAGTTCCCGAGGAGGTTAAAGACGTAAACACTTTGACTAAGAGCCGTGAGCCCGCTCAAGGTGGTGACTTGGCCAGAAGAATCTTATTGGCCACCTGTCAAGTTGAATACGAGAAGGGTTGGGTCGACAAGCTTCCGACAAACCCAGATGGTTCCCCATTGGAGCCCGAGATGATGTCTGATGAGTACTACACCATGGCCGCAGCCAAGAGAAGAGGTCTCGGTTTGGTCAAATTCATTGGTAACTTATACATCTTGAACATGTTGAACGACCAGGTTATTTTGCATTGTTTGAGAGATCAATCTAAGAATGTTGTGGACCCATCTGAGGACTCCTTGGAGAACTTGGCACAATTGATCAAGACCGTTGGTCCAAGATTCGAGGCCTCCGAGAGAAACAAGGCTGCCTTGACGTTGGTGTACGAGAACATCGAACTGATTTTGGATAACTGCAAGCTTTCATCCAGAATCAAATTTATGTTGATGGACTTGGTTGACTTGAGAAAAGCCAACTGGAAGTCTCTCAAGGCTGACGCTGGTCCAAAGACTATCAAAGAAATTCACAACGAAGCTGAGTTGAAGAGAATCGAAGAGAGCAGAGCTCAAGCAGAGAAGAGAAGAAACAAGGGCAATTCAGGTTATGGTGGAGGAGACTCTAGATCCAACTCAACGAGAGCAGGTTCTTCTTGGGGTAATAAGAGAGACTCTAGAGCTCCAACGAAGGACTCTAGAGGCTTCCAATCAGTCTCCAGATCGCAATCTAATAGACCATCCGCCGAGAGCAACAACGCTGCATCACAATTGTCTCCGCGTGAGAACTCCAAAAGAACTGATTCTATGGCATCCAACATCTTTGCTGCATTAGGTGGTGACAATGAAGATGAAGAGTCTGAAGCACCTGCAAATTGAGTTGATGTTTGACAATCAACCAAGCTGCACCCCTTGCATTTTCTCCATATTTGTATTACTTGTAATATACAGTTTTCATTGATACCTCTTGACAAATTCTCGAAATGAGCTTTTGCTAGTATCCCAATGTGTATTCGGATCCGAGAACTGATTCATGCACAATAGCGACAGATTGTTCTCGTTGCTCTTCAACAACCGTTTCAGGGTCCGGAGAAAGGAGACGCTTTACCAAAGCATCATCGTAGGTCACAGAGAATGATACTGAGTCTGAGGAGTTGATCTCCGGGTCTGGCAGCGCAAAAAACGATGTGAGATTGTCGACATGATCGAGCAAGTGCTGGTCAAACCGCGGAACGTGGCAAAGCCTTTCGACAAAATACAACATTGTTTTGTGAGGATCCACCGACGCCTTTTGTAGTGATTTGAGACACGCGACAAACTTTGGAAGCTCACTGGACTCCACGGGAACATTTTGGCACACAAACAAAGTTAGGAATCTGATTATGTATATCGGCGACTCACCTCGAGCAAGAAGCACAAGTATTTTCGAAAGAACAGCGAGCCTCTTGTGTTTCGAAGCCGATAACATTTTCAGGCCACCGACTGGAGCAGAAGAATTTGGAACTTCTTCTCCTCCAGACTCACGGAGAATACCGGAGTTTCCATCGGAGATATCAGAGGCATCGTCGTCGGAGAAGCGCATGCTGCGAGCCCATGCGGCCTCACGCGAGCTGGAGAACTCCATCTCGAAATCATTCTCGGAAAAAATGCTCTCCAAATCAGAATCTGGAGAAATTGCATGCTTCTCATTGTTGCACTGAAGCCGGGCAGATGCCAGATCCACCAGCTGCGTGCTGCAACGCTGAAAGAGACGCGTCGGCGTCTTCAAATCTGCGGTGACCTCGCGGAAAAGCGGCAAGTTTTGCGTCGAGTACAATTCGGCTTTGGTTTTGCTAAGCGTCCGAACGACGGCATCGATAGTAGCCTCATCAACGACATCGCCCGCCGAAGAAGCGACTTCGCTCGCCTGCAAGCTGGCAACATCCACAACGTTGACTGCTGTCCGCATATCGCCGTTGGCGTAGGCTGCAATGGCTTCCACCGCCGCTTCTGAGTACAAAAGAAAAGGAAGTTTCAACAAAATTCGGCGTCTTATGTTGGCGAACAAAAAGGCCCGCTGGATAGCTGCAACCATTGCCGTCGCCTCTAGCGGCCGGAGCCGAAAATGCTGACACCGAGAAAGAATGGCACGGCGCACACGCTTTTGAGGGTCCACGGTGGTTGCGCCAATGAAAACGTAGCATCCGGACTCGATGAATGGAAGCAAATTGTCCTGCTGCACCGAAGTGAGGCGGTGGATCTCGTCGACAAACACAACCACGCGTAAACGGGGCTGTCCGAGCAGAAATCTCTTTTTGTTTTCGTCGCCGATGGCCACCAGAAGCCCACGTAGCTGTGCCGCCGTGGTGTCTGTGGCGGAGAGCTCCACGAAAACGTGACCAGATTCCTGCGCCAAAAGCCCAGCCAAGCTAGTCTTTCCGATTCCGGGCGGGCCCGAGAGGATCATGGAGGGGAGATAGCCCAAACGGAGGAAGTTGGCGATCTCACCATCCTGTTCGTTCAACAAATGGCGCTGGCCCGCGTACTGTGAAAGAGTGCGTGGACGGATGATGTCTGCTAACGGCAAATGGAGGCGGCGGACCAAGTCGGCAACGTCATTAGCTTCAGCCTTGGAGCACCCATTCATACAAGCTAATCAGATCTTGCCGCGCGTGCTACATCATCGCGAGCGCGTTGCGATCAAGCCACGGGATGTACAGGTCGATGGCTTCATTGAATGAAGGGAAGAACAGCGGTTCATTGGACGAATCAATGGACAAACTTCGGAGCAGAGCATGTGGTGGCCTTCGTTACTGTGCAGCGATGTGTATTCACTGGTAGTTTTGGCTCTCACACCGGGCCAATGCGGCATGTGCCGGCTCATCGGGTTTACATCCGCTGATTCCAACAGGTGGGTTTTGGCTTGTCCATTATTTTCGGTCGGGAAATTGAGGACTTAAGTTGCTGGACATCCTGCGTCTTTTGACGGCGCTTTTGGCGTCATCCGGAGCGCTTCCTGGCGACGGGCTTGACGCTGTCTCGTTTTGCAATCCTGAATTTCCCAATCTAGGGGCCCCGTTGGCGCTGTTCACGTACACCTCTAGAGCCTTCAACGGAGAATTCAAATTCTTAGCCATCGCCAACTGCATAAGCGGCCGGAGGCTCATCATGGCATTGCTGATTTGTATCACCTTGAATGCTTCGGTGGGGATTCCTGAGGTGCCTGCGTATTTCGAGCTGAAGGACTCGCCCAATATGCCCCAGACATCTATGGAGTGAGATGCCTGAGGGCTTTCTTCTTTGACTGGCTTCAAGGCCTTCAACCTGTTTTCTAGAGCCGCGAAGGATATTTGTTGTTCGTAGTTGGTGATTTTGCAATCAAGCTGCTGGATGGAGAAGTCTTTGTTGAGCACTATTTGGCACGTGCCCGAGGACGAGCCCAGAGTGCCGTCGTTGTACATGAAATTGATGATCACGCGGGATCTGAAGACCATGCATCCGTTCACATGGTACTGGAACTTGAGCCCCGGCAACAGCACCTGGTGTTTGGAGATGCTTCTGGCAAGCACATTGGACAACAAGAACTTGGAGGCTGTGGCGATGTTGAGCTCGTAAACCGTAGGAGGGTCAAACAAGCTGCCATCGGCTTGCAGGATGTTTGCATGCTTGGCCACATTGGCAAATTTCATTCTGCAGCTGGGAGAAAAGAAGGCAGAGCACACTCGCAACCAGAAATCCAACTTTCTGAAAGATTCTGGGGCCTCACTGGAAACAACATCCAACAAGCCTAGAATGCGAGCTATGCCGGCGTTTATCATGTTGCGTTCGAGGGCCCTAGCGTTTGCTTCTGCGAGTGAGCCGTTGATGCGGGTCGCCTGGCTCGTTGCAGAAGCCGATCTGGCAACCGGTTGGATCCCGCTGCCACTGACACTGCCACTGCCGTTAGCGTTCGCGGTGGCAGTGCCTGCCTGGACACCATTCCCTGTGGTGTGTGCGGTGCCGTTGCCGGCCTGAGGATCGGATTGAGCATCGAAAGAGCCTACCGTGAACGGGGATCTGGCCACAGAAGCAGTGCGGAGACGACTCTGGCCGAGTTTGGCCGCTTCCGAATCCATTTGGTTACTCACCATGCCGTCGGGGTTATACTGGGGAGGATACGGAGGGCCTAGGTTTGGTCCATGGAGTTGGTTGCCGTTGGCGCCCTGAGCACCCATGTTGCCGACGGACATCTGGCCGTTGGGCGGATACGGCGCTCCTTGAGAGCCGTATTGGGGCTGGGAAAACTTGAGCGATTGTGGATGCTGAGGCGCGTGCTGGGGCGTATGCTGGGGCGTATGCTGGGGCATTTGTTGAGGAGTTTGTTGGGGGGCCTTCTGGGGCCCCGGTCCTCGCTGTGGCGCCATGTGCTGCTGCGCCATGTGCTGCTGCGCCATGTGCTGCTGCGCCATTTGAGACTGGTCGTTCATGGCCAGGTCGTTAGGATAGCCCTTGGGCATGATCACGGGCGTGTTTTCGTGGTGGATGCTGGGCACCGTGGGCGACATCTTGGACGGGCGGCCGGAGGCCTGCGGAAGCACCGCTGGCACCAGTTGAATGCGAGGCATATCGGGACGGCCGTGGTCACTGGCGGTCGGGTCGGAGGGCCCGGTGGAGCGCATATCGGGGGTGAAGTCATAGGCGGAGAAGCCGCCGTTGGCGCCAGACGGGGGCACGTCGCTCGCGCTGTGCGGCTGGTCCGGAAGCGGGCCGTGGACGCCGTAACCAGCCATTCCATGCATGGACATGTTGTTCATTTCTAGCCAAAGCGGGCACTGGCGTGGACTCAGGGGGGTTTCAATGGACGTGATGGACTGGGAGGGCTGCGGGGGAAGCGCGGGGGAGGCTCTGAGACGACAAGAGGCGCGTGGGCGAGGCGGGGCACGTGGGGGAGAAGCGTGGGGGATTCAGGGGGTCGAGGACGAGAGATCACTGAAAGGGCGCCTCAGCGGTGCTGGCGTGGCGGGATAAAAAGCGTGGGACGTTTGTTGGCAGGCCGCTGGAGTTTTGCATTACTGCGATCTCACTGTGGAAGCTGGCAAGCGCGGAGAGGAGATGCAGGCATTGCACTATACACAGGCCAGCATCATGCGAAGCCGGCTGAGCGCGGTGACGGCGAGGGAAGGAACATCGGGGACGGGAGAAAAGCTACGGCGTTGGTGTTTTTTTCATTTCGTTTAGATTCGGCTTGTTTTGTTTGTGCTGCCTTTCAGCGGTACGGGTTTTTTGTATCTCTTGGTGGCACGTGTGGTGTGAAAGTGTGCTTGGGATAGGTCGTGTCGAGGCGCCGGCGGCTTGCGTCGGGTCGCTTAGAAGGAGCTTCCGATGCGTTCAGAAACGAATGTTTTGACGACGCGGATGAGCCGAGTAGAGCAGATATGGATACAAAATATCCTTTTTCTTTTTTCCATTCTTTTTTTGTTCGGTGCCTCTTTCTAGATTTCCACTGCGAAGTGGGATTGGATTAGTGAGGTGATTCAGGCTCCTCCATGCACGTCCAAGCACCGGGAATAGAAGCACTCAGAGGATGGTTAGCGAATAAGTTACTGGGTGAATTTTGGCTCACAATCAAGCGAAACAAGGTCGCATCCGGCTCTGGCCTCGTCAACAATGGTTGAAAACTGCACAGCGTAGCGTCCATCCTTCTCGGCTGGTGATGAGTATACTTCATCACTGGGCTGATGACGATGTGGGCGGCGAGTTCCTCGCACCACGTTCGAATGCCAATTCCGTTCGAGTGCCCGGACTTGAAGCTCAATGGTTCAACTACTCCGAATGCAAGCACGCAGAGTCTTTGTAGTTCACACCCGCACCCAAACTGTTCGGAGTTCAGTTCGGCAAGCCAAGAACCAGACGTTCAGTCCTGCAAACCCATCGAATCATCGCCGGGTGGTTAGCTTCGGGCCGACGCGGTTTGAGTGTCTGCTTCGTGTCAGACAATTCGTCATCCACGTTCTCCCGCGTCTTGTTGGCGCGTCGCTTGAGGAGCTTATTCAATGTCTCGCGCTTCTCCTCCTCCAACTGCTTAGCCTTGTAGTGTGCCCGCTTGCGGGCGTTTTCGGCCTTGCGGAGTGCCGCCTGTTCCGCCGTTTCCTTCCGCTTGGCCGTCTTGCGGTTCAACGCGAGAAGCTGCTCGTCCATCCGCGCAAACATCAGGTCCTCGTACTTTTCTGGCACCTCCTCTTCCGTCAATTTGGCTCGCTGCCGGTCCGTCATGCGCAGAGGGTCAGGCTTGTAATCCGGCTCGGCTTCCACTGCTTCTTCTTCTTGTTGCGCCGCTGCCGCCGCTGCCGCTGCTGCTGCAGCAGCCCGCCTAGGGATTTTTAGTTTCACGGAGGCCCGGTGCCTTGACGGCGTGGCCAGGCTGTCGTCCGTTTCGCTGGTGACCAAGTCGTCCCCGTCGTATAAGGAAAGCTGGCGTTTTTTCGACTCACGCTGGGGCCTCACTGCTCGAGACCTTCTGGGCGGTTCGTCTTGTTCATCATGTTCATCTGGCTCTTCCGTTTCTTCAGGTTCCTCGTAATCGTCCTCGCCATCGAGTGCTGCCGCGTCTTCCGATTCGTCGGAAACTTCTTGGTCGGCGTCGTCCAAATCCGGCTCGCTGATTTCTTCAGATTCGCTGACTTCTAATTCCGCTTCTGGGGAGTTATCGAACTCGTCTTCACTGGGTTTGTTTCTCAGTTTCATGCTGCTTTAATGTGGAAGAGACTCAAGGAGATGGAAATTCCCAACAGATGTGGAGGTGATCAGAATAGGAGTGGGAATATGCCGATGGTGAGGTCGTTCAATCTTACCAGTGGGTGCTTTCAGAATATGCGAACAAAAGACAGCAAAAACGGAAAATCGGTGGGAGAAAGAATGGTGAAAAAGTAGGTGGTGATTATGGTGGGTTGGATGAGACAGGTCGCACTCATGCCCTGACTTATGCCGCATCACATCACCACATATTTCTCACGGCCAGTGCCGCCCGCCACATCCAACCACCCTTGCCTATTTTCTGGCACGTCGTGCGTCTTTCTATATACATGTATGCTAAGCTAGGCCGCTCATAAACAATCCCTTGATGGAGCGGGCTGACTTTTTGAGCTCCTGGGCCATGTCGGGACCTCTCGTCGAGGGACCTTTCGCGGGTCCAGCCGAGGGTTTGGTTGAGGATCCGGTCGATGGATTAGCTGGAGATTCAGGCAGCTTCAGTGCCTCAAAAAGCCGCGTCTGGTCGAAAAAAACCATGTCTGTCTTTTGCCGTAAATCCTTGAGAGCATAGTCTACCACGCGGTAGTGCTCGTAGCCGTGGACCAGCGGCGCGTGGCATTTGGAGAGGGCCGAGCAGAGTCCTTCCATTTTCAGGGCCACGGCCGCCAGCCCAAGAGCGCCGGATGTGTCGTTGGGCGTGTCGCC
>JAKUBD010000175.1:0-17767 GCA_030563125.1 Metschnikowia laotica
CCACGGGTTCCTGAAGCCGGGCGGGTGGGAGAACGCCAGCTTCGATGTATCGGTGGGATCGGAGGGAGGAAACGACAAGTGGGCGGGCGCCAGGCCCGGGGTGTTCAGGGCAGACACGGTGGACTGGGCACTCAGGGCGGTGGAGGTGCCCGGGGGTGCCGAAGGCGTCGAGGGCACCGTGGGCGAGTCTTTGGCCGCCATCAGGCTGGGAGGTGGGTAGGACATGTGGCGGTGGTGGGGCGGCGTGCCGGAATGGAGGCGTTGGGATTGGGGTGGGGCGGGCAGCGTTGTGCAAAGGACTCAGGCCGCAAAAGCACCAGGATCCGGAGGAAGAATAAAGTAGGCTGGCCAGCAAGTGCACCGGAAAATGAAGGGTGGGAGGGGACTGGACCGGTCTCGTGAAGTTTGCGGACGGACGTGCACTTGCCGGGCGCGGCATGGAGCGAGAGGCCAGGCGAGCCAGCGATCAGTGGGGAGCGCGAGGAGCCAGCGGGGCCGTGGCGCCAGCAGTTATCGGGCCCGGGGCGCGCGCGGGGCGCCACAACGGGTCCTGGTAGGCCCTGGTAGGCCCTGGGGGGCCGCCGGCGCGGCCTCTGGCCCGGGCCTGGGGAGCTGCGCGAACGGCGGGACAGGCCGCTGTTTTGGCGTGGTGCCGCTGGCCCGCCGGGGTTGGCGACGTAGGAGACCAGAGGCGGGGAGGACTTTGAGAGGGCTCTGGGAGGACTTGCCGGGCGGGCTTCGGCAGGGCTTTTTGAGTGCTTTGGAGTGCTTCGGAATGCTTTGGAGTGCTTTGGAGTGCTTCGGGAGTGCTCTGGGAGTCCTTTGGAAGGACTTTGAGAGGACTTTTGGAGTCCTTTGGAAGGACTTTGAGAGGACTTTTGGAGTCCTTTGGAAGGACTTGCCGGGCTTTTCCTGTTTCTCTACGCCGGGTTCTATACAATCTCATTCACCCTATATACATGTGCTCCCCAGGAGCTTTATGCCTTCATAGGCTCTTCTGGGAAAACAGGTCCCACCGTGGGCTGTGCCATGGATCTCTGCAACATCATACCCACACCCTCAATGATACCCAAAAAACAGGCGCACGAAATGGCCGAGTTTCTGGTGTGTCTCCAGCCTCCTCTGATGGCCAAAGCTCCTCCGGTGAAAAACCCGGCAATGATGGCGTTCCATGCATCCTCTCTCTTTCTGACGGCCTTCACCGAGCAATCAAACGTGGAAAACAAGCCTCCCCAGACTCCGAAATTGCCTCCGACAACCGGTGCTCGGGTCTTGATGGCACTCATGCTTCCGTACATTCTTTCTCCGTACGGCGAGTTGCGGAATCCTTTGATTCCGTGCCAGAAACAGCCTCCGATGACTCCCATGGAAAATGCTCCTCCGAAGTCACTCAAAATCACTACTGGGCACGGATCTCTGCTGTGGTCTGCTGACATGTTGCTGTGGACAATGTGGTTTCTTCTCACCTTCCCAGGCCTCTTTTTTTTTTGCCTTTTTTCAGTCGCACTATGTGCACGTATCCCCACGGCCGCCGCCAACGCCATCACCACTCTGGCCAGTCTTCACAGCCATGTTTGAATCGATTTTTATTTTGGTAATTCTTTTCTCCTTTATGCTTCTTTCTCTTGCTTTCTCTCGTGCTCAGTGGCACCGTTACTCGCCTCTATGTACTCTATCTCGCTGACTCTATTTCTGTTCTCCGTTCTCGCGATCCGCCTCGAAAATCACCTCGTGGTCTTCGTGAGATCCGGGCGTTCGCTCTTCCTCTCTGTCGATTCGCTCAATCACCTCGAAATCCTCGTTGTCCGTGTTTTGCTCGTCGGAATCCTCGGGCATTTCTCCGAATTCCTCGTCATCGCCCGACTTCCAAGCCCTCATGTGCGTGCGGTCTCGGACACCGTCTCGCGTAGTCTGGGCAGAAGATTTTGACCCCTGTGCGCTGCTGGAACGCTCAGGCATGCTGTCCCCTTCCGTTCCATCATCGCTGCCGATTCTTTGTGTAGATACCGAGGTACCAATGTGCTCGTCGTCGCTGTGCTCATCGTCGCTGTCCGCTTCGCCCACGGCATAAGCATTCCCGTTGGCAACCTTAGACTGTGCTTCGATGTTGTGGAGTTCTAGATAGTCCGTATCAAGAAGGGGTCCCGTGAAAACATTAGCGCCCCACGTTTTGTAGCCCACAAGAGCCACAATGGTGAGGAATACGAGAACAACGCTGGCGTAGTTCATTGTTCTCCACGTGATATCCTTAACGACAGGCGGGAGGCACAAGACAAAGAAGGAAACGAACACCCACATGACAGAAATTCCGTTGATGATCCATCCGCAGTACTTGAGTCTGAATGCGGATCCCTTGATCTTTCTCCTCTTGTTGAGCATCAAGCAGAGAATGGGGATTCCGTTTGCCAATGCCAACGACACCACTGAGGCACCCATGAACGCGTTGAACGCCGATGGAGACACCAAGGCTAGCAACGAGAACAAGCCAATCACACCCATAGACAAGAAAAGTGCGTTTTTCGGAAGCATGTACTCCTCCACGGAATCCACCTCTGTCCACAAATGCTTCCAAGGCAACCCTCCGTCACGGGCAAACACATAAGTGCTTCTGGAAGCGGTGGTGACGGACCCGATGGCCTGGAAAAGGACCGTGCCGATCAAAAGAAGAGCTAACAAAAATGACACGACATACGACTCTGTTGCTGTCATGAACACAATGTCGATGGGCATGATTTCCGGGTTGGAATCAAGCAACACACTAAGCGACGGAAGAATGATCAATAAGGGAATGATGAAAAACAAACCCTGGCCAACGGCCATGGCCATGGAGCTGATGGCACCCTTGGGCATGGTTTTCTCTGGGTTTCTGACCTCGTCCGTCATTGAGAAAAGCATACCGTAGCCTGTCAAGGTGAAGCATGAGCTCTGCATGCCGATGATGAAGGCGAGGGGATCGGGCCACCCCGATCTGGAGTTGTCGAAATGCGTAAGAATGTGGGAGATGGAGTTTGTCTCTTTTGCAAAAATGAGAAGCAAAACGCCGATGAAAGTGACGGTGCTGATGGACCAGAAAATGCACAACTTGTTGATGCGCTCGAGGTAGCGCAGAAACCTGTAATTGATGAAGCCGACGAGCGTGAGCAAGACAAAAAAAACCGCAAGCACCAACAACATGTCCTGCTTGTAGTAGACATTCTTCAAGCCGAAAATGGAGAGAATGAATTGCGACCCAGTGAACAAGATGCTCACGGCGTAGGTCCAGTTACCTATGAGAAGAAACCAGCCCGTGAGCCACGAACTGATGGCTGAGTACTTCTCGCTGCTCAAAATGGCACTGAAATGGTAGACCCCTCCGGCAGTTGGGTACTTGGCAATGATCTCGCTCAAGCTAAGAACCACGCAGAGACTGAAGAGCCCCACCACCAACCACCCGTAGAGAATGGTGGCGGAGCCGCCGTCGACCAACGAGATCCAGAGCGTGGAGCTGAGGCCAAACGGAACACCCATCAAAGTGAAGCCCAAGCCAATGATGGACGTGGCGGTCAACTTTCTTTCCAAATCCTGTCTATACTTGAAATGTTCCACGTGCTCCACCTCGTCTTCGTCCATATCGTGGAGAATCTGGTTCACCAAGCCGGCGGGCACCACCTCCTGAAGCTTGTGGAGCCGCAGCGCCACGTAGGTTGCATTGAACGACTCCGGTAGAATATGCGATACCATTATGTGTGATGCGAGAAGAAACGTGGTCTGTTTCGACGCTCTCGGACGTTTCTGGTGTTTAAGGAAGCTGTGGCTTTTTCAGAGCGCTGACTATGGACTACCCGTGGCTGTGTCTTCAGAGACAGCGGCGGATGAGGAGGGGGATTATGGAGGCTTATCAGCACGACCGTCGAAACCGTGATGAACTCTCTTGCCAGTATCAATCGCCAGGAAAAAGGACAGCGATGATGAAGACGTTGCCAACGGATATTCAAACGTGCATGCGGCGCTCGGTGACATCGACTGTGTGCGGAACATATCGGGCATCGCGGGTACTCTGCGGCCGAGACGGGAAGCAAAGTCAGAAACGCTACACTTTGGGATTTGTGGGGAATTTTGCTTTTTTTGTGAATTCTTCTTGTAAATGGTGTGGGGTGGGGTGCTGTTTCGGTTGGGTTTTGGCAGACGCTTTTTACTCTGTTTTTTGAATTTTCCCGGCCTGTTCCAGATTGCTTACCATCGGCTCCAGCGAGCAACAATTGCAAATGGCGCGGACGGACAGGGAAAGCGTGGTACATTTATCGACGGAAGGCAAATTAAAAACTAAAATCAAAAGGAAGAAAGAAACGAAGCGAAGAAGTCAAAGATATCAAAAAAGAAAAAAAAAAAAAATAAAAAAAAAAAGGAAGAAAACGAGAACACAAGAAAGATAGAAGGGAAAGAGAATAGAATCCACGTTTCCTACACACCTTCACAGTCTGCTCCCTTCAACCTACGACCACGATTATCCCGACACAAGCCGTGCCACTGCTGATCTATGTATTTCGAACGAGCCTAGAAGTCACTATCGTCGTCCTCTTCAACTGTTTCATCCCTCTTCTTCATCACAGGCAATGCCACACTATTGCTTGTCTTTATGAGCACACTGTGCAAGTTATCGACCTTACGTAAGAGGCCACCGACAGGCGCGTAGGCCTCGTCCACAAGATACGAAATCACATCGTTGATGTTGGCGAGAACCTCCGACACCTTCCAGTCCGAGTAGCCCACAACAATGTGCATGCACGTTCCACCGGCGGGCGGAATAAATGACGTGTTTCCGACAATCGACTTGGCCTGCTTGTAAACATACTCAGGCTCGCACAGCTGATCGGTCTTTCCGTGGGTCCTTTTCCCCGGCACGGGATGTACCATCAAAACCTTGAAAGGCACCTTTTTGTTTTTCTCGTAGAACTGCCTGCCCAACACATCCGGAAGATGTTTGTAGATTCTGGCGTCGGCCAACACCATATCATTCTCTTTGAAAAGCCGCACCAACGCTTTCTTGCTGTGGCCCGCGGATTTGAGCTTCTGGAACGGCATGATCTGGTGGAACACATCCTCTGTTTTCGAGCCAGCCTCCACAAGGTGCTTTTTGTAGCTGGAGTCTCGCGTCACAAGAAGGATGGCTGTCTCGCTGAGTGTCTTCAACTTGTGAGTGATCGGAACGATACGCGGCGTATAGTCCTTCGTTTTCACTAGGGGAAACTTCGTGTTGAGCACCAAAAAGAGTGGCTCTCGTGGCTTCACCACAGCACCGTCCGCCGCGTCCGCAGAATCGGCCTGTAGCCGCGCATCCTCGGCGGCTGCTAGCACGTACAGCTTGAGCGACTTGATGGACTTTTTCGCCGCCTCGCGCGCGTCGTCGCCCAACAAAAACGCCATTTCCGTTACTGGAGGTGGCCATTGTCGATGCGCAGAGATGAGCCTTTTCTGGTGATGCGTCACGTGCGCAGGCCCACCTCGCGTTTCCCCACGATTGAGGGAGGGCATCACCACCAAGGTACCGTTTTATACCATTGTACCATGCATTTTTTCCAGCATCTCACGGCCAGCGTGGCAGCTGGTTTCTGGGGTGTATTCCAGCAGGCTCAGACTCCGCTCATTCGGCCCGATGCGGTTTTTTCCCCGCCCGAAAACCCGTTTTTTGCCCCTCCTCCGGCAGTCGTGTTGTGGCACGGTTTGGGAGACCAATACAACTCCAGCGGACTCCACGACGCGGCAGAAATCATCAAAGAGGCACTTCCTGGAACTTTTGTTTATTCCGTGCGGCTCGATGACGATCCGATCGTGGACAAACGGTCCTCCTTGTTCGGAAACGCCAATGACGACGTGGCACGCGTTTGCGACCGGCTCTCGAACATGCCAGAGCTCCAGGCAGGGTTTGCGGCTGTGGGATTTTCCCAAGGAGGCCTCTTCCTCCGAGCATTAGTCCAGAGGTGCCCAGCATTGGCGATTTCCTCGCTCATCACGTTTGGATCCCCTCATATGGGGGTGATGGATATCCCGCCGTGTGAACGGAAAAATGATTTTGTGTGCCGTCGGCGCAATGCTTTTCTCAAACAGAATATTTGGCTTGACTCTGTACAGAAATCCGTGATCCCCGCCCAGTACTTCCGCAACCCATGTGAATACGAGAAGTACCTCCAACACTCTGGGTTTTTGGCCGAACTCAACAACGAGCGCGTGGTTGATTCGGATGCGCCTACCAGACGGTTGGAAGCTTTAAAAAAACTTGTTCTTATTCAGTTTGACCAAGACACCACCGTGGTGCCCAAGGAGAGTGCCTTCTTCCAGGAGGTGGACGCGTCTTCAAACCGTTTGTTGCCGCTCGAGCAGTCTCGGCTCTATAAGGAAGACTTGATTGGCCTCAAAGCACTCAATGAGCGCAAAGACGTGTATTTCCACCACGTCGACGGCCAGCACATGCAATTTTCCAGTTCGTTCTTGCTGGAAATCATCCATACCTATCTCACTTGAAATGGTGCACGGGTGTTACTTTCCACATAGACCGGCTTTCCCAGCTAGCGCGATGCTAGCCAATCCATGTCTGATCGTGTTGCACGGCTTACAGAGCTACGGAGAAAACGGAAGGAGAAAGTGGGTCTGAGCAGTGTCAGCTTGGATGCTGAAGGTCCCACATCCGCCGCCGGTTCGCCTGGCTTAGACACTGCACTGGAGCTGGCTCCATCATCCATGCCTGCGCAGGCTCACATGATCGAGAGCTCTACAGAAAACTCGAAGCAAACTGAGACAGGTGTTTTGAATGGGACGAGCGAGATTAAAGAAGAGATGCATTCACAGCCTGACGTCCAAGCCGAGCCAGCCGCCGTCGCTGAGCCAGATGTCTCAAGGGAGGCTGTTGCTTCGGAGACTGTGGGCGACAATGTGGGCGGGGCTGGTAGCACGAGCGAAGGCGAAGGACAGCCTGAGCTAACCTACAATTCTGACCTCAAGCGTGATGTGCAGCCGTACGTGAAGCAGGCGCAGCGTGACACTTCGCTAGCGCTCAATGCCATTCTCCAGAAGCGATACTTGGAAAGCGTCGAGGACAAAGAAGACTAGAGAACCTGAAGAAAGCTGTGCTCCTGGACGCCGTGGCAAAAAGGAAGAGAATGAACAGCTCCAGACCAGGTGATCAAAAGGCGAAAAGGTGCTACACGTCCCGCATCTGCAGCTCCTTAACAGACCCTCTCACTGGACCCCATCCAACGCGCCCGCAACATGAATCAATACCAATAAATTACGTAAGCACATCCGTTCGTTCCGTTCGTCCCGTTCGTTCAGTGCGTTCAGTTCGCTCAGATCGTTCCGTTCATTCAATTTGTTTAGTTCGTTCAAATCATTCAGTTCGTTCAGTCCGCTCAATTCATTCAATTCATTCTACTCCCGCCTCTTCTCTCAATGTACCCAACCATGTCTGGTGTCCTGGTGCGCGAACCGCCCGTCGCGAAACGGCCCCATGGCCTCTTTCGCCAGGATTCTCGACCAATCAGAAGGCACTGTGCGACTTCCGAACCCGTTGTACCGGACACACCAAGCGGTGAAGTCGAGAAAAATTCCACCTTCTACTCCCTCGTGAATACATCATCCACAATGGCCTTTATTTCTAGAATTGCCACCAGAGCTGCCCGCCCAGCCGCTTTCTCTGTCCGTTCTACGTATGTTGCTCCAGCCGCTGCTAAAATTCGTCCGGGTTTCGGTCCTGTTTCCATTTTCCTCGCTAGCCTCAAGAACCCCCAAAGTCCTATCCCTGCCTGGCCGTCTTGCTTTCCTATTTTCCGTGTCCTCACTTGAAAAGCGTACAATCCATCAAGAAACGCCCGCTCAAGCGGCAATCCACCCGTCTCATGATGGCCTCCACCCTATCTTCCATGGCCCAGCTCCCTTCTTTCCGAGGCCCGTGCTAAGCCGAGGCCCGTCAGGACTCCGCCTCCCGAAACAACGCCGACCACTCACTGAAACCCGAACGTAATGCTTCCGTTTGTAAACCCAAGTCACGTACTAACATCCAGCATCGGCATCCGTGCTTTGTCCACTCCAGTTGAGCCAAAGGAGAAGGCCAACTCTATCATCAATGCCTTGCCAGGTCACAGCTTGATCTCCAAGACCGGTATCTTGGCTACTTCTGCTGCCGCTGCCATTTACGGTATCTCCAACGAGTTGGTTGTCATCCACGACGAGTCCATCTTGGTCTGTACCTTCGGTGCTTTCGTCGCCTTGTGCGTCAAGTTCGTTGCTCCATTGTATACCGAGTGGGCCGACGGCGAGATCAAGAAGGTCAACTCTATTTTGGACGAGTCCAGAACAAAGCACGTTTCTGCTGTCAAGGGAAGAATCGAGTCTGTTTCCGAGTTGAAGAACGTTGTTGCTACCACCCAGCAATTGTTTGAAGTTTCCAGAGAGACCGCTAAGTTGGAGGCCGAGAACTTCGAGTTGAAGCAAAAGATTGCTCTCGCCAACGAGGCCAAGTCCACCTTGGACTCTTGGGTCAGATTCGAGCAACAACAAAGACAGTTGGAGCAAGAGCAATTGATCAAGTCTGTTTTGGACAAGGTCAACAAGGAGATCGGCAACCCTAAGTTCCAAGAAAAGGTCTTGACCGAGTCTGTTGCTGAGATTGAGAAGATCTTCGCAAAGGCCTAGGTTTCTTGCTACGACGCTAGAAAACGGAAAACGAAAAGAAAAGTGAAAAAAGTATACATCTAACACGTGCATTAGTAAATCCGATTGTAGCTATAACCTATTTTATCAACCGTCCAACATTAGCCGATATGAGACACAACGTTATGGGCGGGCTTCCACATGTGGAGCGAGTTGTCGTCAGCAACACTGGCAACCAACCAGTCTTCATGAGGAGACCAGTCAAAATCGTTGACGCCCAACATGTGGCCCTCGTGACTGAAAAGCGAGGTTGTTTGTGCCCCTGTCAAGTCGAACAACTTGACCAGGCGATCGGCGGACGACGATCCAAGCACAGATGCAAATTTTGGGTGCCACTTCACCTGTGTGATGGAGTCGACGTGTGCCGAGAGCAGCGTCACGGGCTGCGAGGCCCTAATGTCTATAACATCTATACCACCTTCCAGGTTTCCGGTCGCGAAACATGTTGAATTGAACGGATGCGCTGCAACACTGTTGAGCGGGACCGACAGCCAACTGAAGCGCTTGACGGGTTCGCTTAGACGTGTGTCGTACAATGAGAGGTTGCCCGCCTCATCTGCGGTTGTGAATAAGCAGTCGTGATTGTGGAGCCATTCGATGTCGTTCACGCCCAGGCCGATTTCTGCACGCCACGATGGTCCGAGGGCATCAGCGTCCTTGGAAACGTAGTTGGCTTTGATGTCATACACGGCGATGGAGCCATCCATGGTACCGCTCACTATCACCGCCTCCTTTTCTTTGTTCCAGTCGACCGCGTAAATCTCCGAATGGTCTTTAGCGTGCTTGTCAACCAAACGGATCTGCGGGTGATTGATTTTGAGTTCATCGCCAAGCTTCTTGATGGCCGAGTGCTTTGTACGGTTGTATATGTTCAAGTCACCGACATTGTTCGCACTGGCGATGACGTCGGGGTTCTGCGGCATGTATTTTAGCTTGTTCACGTCTCCGTTGTGGTTAATCGACTGGAGCGCCCGGAGCTTTGTGCGGGGCACCGTTGGGAGCTCGAACTCCTCCTTGTCGGCATTGTAGTCCCACTGATCGATTTTCACGTATTGCTTAAGGTTGACGTAGCGTGGAAACTGTTTGATGTGGATGGCATCGACCGCCTGTCCCATGGAAAAGGTGCCCAAAAGCAAGCGGTGGTACGTCGAGTAGTTGGGCTGCGAAGGGAGGGTTGTGCCAGGGGTAGTGGCGCTGGCGTTGGTATACAGCGGGGTCAGAGACGGCGATTTGGAAGACTCTAAGTCTGGGAAGAATTGTATCGTCAAAGACGGCCATAATAGCGAGTGTGTTGAGACATAGTCGTAGAGAAATGGGCTGTTCTTTTTGAACACTCGGTATCGATGTTCTGTGTTGGTGTCGATGGGGCCCGAGGGCTCGGAGACATCTTCTTCTAGACGTGGAGACTCCTCGTTAGAAACAACTGGAGCGGTGGTTTCCATGGCGGAAGGTCGGATGAGATAGAATTGGAGATGGTGATGAAGTATGGTGAGACGCGTTTGATGGATGCGCGGCGCGGATGCGGGCCACTATGCGAACAGTCAATCCACCAAAAGATGGAAACCAATCACAAGATGGTAACCAAATTGGAAGGCTGAATTTAAATTGCTGGGGCCGAATTTAAATTGCTGGAGCTGACCGATTTGGGATGTCAAAAAGAAAAAAACCGGCGCAGGTTCAGTGCCAAAACGGGGACCGAACATGCAGCACCCACAGTATGAGCCGATCTCGCCCTTGCCCCAGGGCAAAACACAGCGTAGACAAGCAATGTGGAAGGAAAGAACCGAAAGTTACTCATCGACCAAGCCTTGCAAGCTGGATGTTGATGCGGCCGTCGAACCGGTTCCAGAGACGGGAGCAGATGACGAGGCAGTGGTGTGTTCATTGAGGCCACAGAAACCGGCAACGACATCGGTAAAGCTTTGGTTCAACGCAGCAGCGTCGGTGGCCAAAAACGAAGAAAGCTCAGCCAAATGAATGTCGATATCTGCAAAGCCACCAGAGCTGCCAGAGCTGCCAGAGCTGCCTGAGCCACCAGAGCTGCCAAGATCGCCCAAAATGTGGTTGAGCTTAATGAGGTCCGAGTAGTTGTCGTAGATGATGGACTTTTTTTCCACATCGTGAGTGTTGAGTGCACGGGCAGCAGCGTTTCTCACTTTCAATACTTCGCTCACACTGGCAGTCTTGAGAAAGCTCTGGAGTTGGTCGTCGGACAGGAGTGAGTCCACAATGGCCAGTGGGTCTTGGGACTGCTTTGTGGGCGAGGCATCAGCGGCCACGGCAGAAATTCCGAGCCCCACCGCATCTGGCAATGCCTCAGATGCACTGGAGTCGGCTGTTCCAGCCGGCGCGAGGTTGTAGAAGTCCTGAAGTGCCCGGCGGCGGGCGGAAACCTTGCGAGAGCCTCCCATCAGCGGTGTGCCCAGGGCCGATGGCGTGGAGGGCGGGTCGGCGAGCATTGGTGAGTCTGGAACGGGCGTGGATGCAGCTGAGCGGTCTTGGCGGCCTACGGGCTGCCGGCGTTTGTGTGAAATGATTTCTGGACCTGCTGGAGGGCGCGGAGAGGATGTTGATCCGGTGTTGCTCATATTTGGAAGAATTTGACGAGGATTGAAGTAGGCGTTTCGATCGCAGGATTTGAAAGGAATCCACAGGGACGTGAAGGCGTTATATGTGACACAGAGGAGTAGATGGTTCTGCTTAAGGGACGCTTTTGCTTGAGACAGACAAATGCTGGTTGTAGGATGCGGAATAAGCAGTGATGCGGTAAGAGCGAAATCGAGACGACGTGTTTGACAATTCCTAACCACGAAGCTGTCGGTGTCCTTTCCTCTTTTGGTCTTTTCCGGTTGGATGTTGAAAAAGAGGCAGATTCGGTGATGTTGATCGTGGAACACGAGCCGCGCGGTTACCTCAGATGGCATCGCTACAGCGGAGTCTACCCACCTCTATCCCACTTTCTCCCACCATTACCCCCACCATGAGCGAAGAAATCCGTCTCAACGACTCCAAGTTGGGAAGCCAACAATAGTACGTATTTTGCGGGGCAACCCGCGTTCCGTCGGCCGATTTCCTGCCCATCCAAACACCCATCGCTAACGGCAGCTGGAACGACTTCTACAGAAAGGAGATTGAAAACTTCCAGGAAAACGACCAGGATACCGGCGAGTGCTGGTTCGACGATTCCGACGCAGAACGCAAGGTGGCCGACTTCTTCTGCGCTCAGCTCGACGAGGGCGAGCTTTCACCTTCCTCGAAACTTCTTGATTTGGGCACCGGCAACGGCCATTTCCTTTTCGAGTTGTACGACACCGTTAGTGAGGAGCACCCGGAAAATTCCTTGGCCTACACGGGAATCGACTACTCCCCCGAGTCTGTGGAGTTTGCTCACAAAGTCGCCGTGAAGAAGTACCCGCAACAGCGGTTTGTCTTTGACACCGTGGACTTCATCGCCAGAGAATGTCTGTACTTGGGCCAGAACGAGGGCGCCTTCGACGTGTTGTTTGACAAGGGAACCCTTGACGCCATCGCGTTGAACAACGACCCTGTTCCGGGCTTCGACGGCATGATTCCGTCCCATGTGTATCCTATCCAGGTGGCCCGCTTGATGCACACGGGTTCCATTTTGTTCATTACGTCGTGCAACTTTACCGAGGACGAGCTCATCCGCTTGATCACACTGCCTGGATCGCTCCGAGTCTGGAAGAAAATCCCATACCCGTCCTTTCAGTTTGGCGGGGTCAAGGGCTCCACCATCTGCACCGTTGGGTTCGTCAAAACGTGAGACGCCTTTGGCTTTCGGAATATTTCATCAGCTTGCCTCGACCAACCGTTCGTGGGATCCCCTACTGTGTGGCCCTCATAGACTCGTGCTCCATAGGAACTTCTGTATTAGTAAACCTAGATACCCGCACCGCTCACGACTTCTTCTCTTGTCGTCCTCTCTTTACTTCTTCTCTTCGCTAACTTCTGACTCTGATTTTTCGCTTTCTTCCGGAAGCAATTTGAACCCGGTCTCCTTCTGTTCCACCTTGGCCTCATCTGCCTTCGAATCCGTCATTTCCTTCTTCAACTCGTCTACCTTGTCCCAAAGCTCGTTTCGGACGCTTTCACTGCTGAATTTGAGCATATACTGCACGGGATTCTTTTCGCTGGAAATCGAGTTGAACCGCATGAACTTGCCCGGCGACAAACTGGCGTCCAAGCCCTTGATGAGCGCAGTGGTTTCGGTGATTTTGTAGTTCAAGATGACCCGCAACAAGCCCTGCGACCTCATCACCAAGCGCACTTGCGACTTGTCGTTGATGGAGCGGTTCAAATGTAGTTGGCCCACACCCCGCTCCTTCCAGCCCTGTGAGATGTTGGAGAGGTCCAACTCGAACATCTTGGCCATGGACGAGAACATCGATTTTTCGTTTTCCTCTCCAGTCTCCACCTTCTTGACGGAAAGAGAGACTTGTTTGTATTGCTGCGGAGCAGGCGATGCAGAGGTGTCGGATGTCTCGTCGTTGGTTGGCTCGTCAAGAAACGACTTTTTCTGAGTGGCTTTCTGGAGCGCGTTGGAAAACTTGCTGTTGGCGCCGAAAGATCCACCGAAGCTGCCAAAAGACGACGTGGCAGAGCCCAATTCGTCCTTAGCCTTCACAGGCAGAGGCGTATCGAAAACATTCTTCTTACTCTTCATTTTCTCGAAAAGCGAAGCGTTTCCAAACGTACTGGCGGCACCAAACACAGGCCGCGACGTCGTGGCCGTTTTATTAGATGTGCTTGACTCAGGTCTAGTTTCTGCTTCGGCTTTTTTGTCGGTGTCGGCGGTGTCGGCGGGCTTGCGTTGTTCGCTTGTGTTTTCTTCGGCGTCCTTGGAGATAGGCTTTGAGGCCGCTGCAGGATCTGGAGTTTGCTCTGCTAGCTTTGTCTTTTTCGGACTCGTTTCTTCGGTCGACTCGGCACTGCGTTTTTCTGCTAAACTCATGGCCAACGTTTGGTGATTAAGAAGGTTGTGGTGGTTGTGGGATGGGCGCGCGAGATTTGCAGGGCCGGCTGGCATCGTGCTCGAAACTCCACACTCGAGAGATCCAGCGCCGAAAACAGGCTTATTCTAGCACAGAAACTTGATACACATTCAAAACACATTCGAAACGAATCTTTAACGATCCCAAAACTCCATCATCCCCTTCCGCCATGTCACAAGTAAGTTGTCTTCAGGAACCCTTGCGTGTCTGTTTTTACTAACACTCTAGGCCGAGGTCAAACAGCTCCAGAAATTGCGGGCTACCCTCGAAGCTGTGCGCCAAACAACGGCAAAGATACACACAGACATTGAGAGAGCAGTCGAGAATCACACAAAAATCGCCGACGAGTCAAAAAAGGCTACAGACACGTTCCGAAAGGTGTGAGGCTTGCAGGTGTGAGAAACCCCCCACATTCGGTATTCGAGATTCGAAGTGGATTCATTGCCAATTCAACGTGTTTCAGCACAGCTTTGGAATTGTTTCAAAGCAGTCTCAAACACGCCGGAAGTCGGTTTCAAAACCATGGCTCTTCGTTGCACCTCCGGCGCAGCGATCATGGCTCCAGCTCCAGCTCTAGCCGCGCCGCGCGCGTACCCTCTCCGGCCATTTTCGCTCTGCCCTGGCTGCCCGCTCATCCGCGGCCTGCATGCACCTGCCCCAATAGATGACCTACTCCATCAAGAGTTACCGCCACTAATCAGCAAAAATCAGCGGCAGATCCACCCCAGTGCCGGCATTAAAATGTCCGTTTCCTATGACGACAAAAGAGTGTGGCAAAACATCGGACTGTCGGCCAAAGACACGCTCCTCCTCAACATTCTCGGCACCCTCGAGTGCCTGATCTGTTCCGAGGTGATGCATGTGCCATTTCTCTCCGTATGTGGCCATTCGTTCTGCTACGGATGTTTGGATGCGTGGTTCGCCACCAAAGTAAACTGCCCCACGTGCCGAACCGAGATGGAAGAGCCGCCGGTGTTGAACATCAACTTGAAAGACTCCAGCAGGTTCATGACAGACGTTTTCATCAGCAGCATAGAGGATGATGTCCACAAAAAAGAGCTTGAAGATGCTCGGTCCAAGGCTTTGGAAGAATACGAGAAAGCCGGTCGACTGGGCGCCCTATTCGGCGACGCTTTCAAAAACGCCCCGACTCTAGTGGACAGATCCGATGGCGTCCCGCGCTGCGGCAATTGCCATTGGGAGGCTCACGGCTCGGTGTGCCTCAATTGTGGTCTGAGGTTTCGTGTTCCTCGAGGCGATCTGTATTATGACTCGGAAGACGGTGACGCCTATAATGAGGATGAGGATGAAGTGGAGCTCTATGGCGTGGCGGAAAACAACTACGACAGCGCCGACAGCTTTCTAGATGAGCGTGATGCTCACGAGATCGAAAATGACCCGTACGACTCTGAACTCGACGCGCTTTTATCTTCAGGCGCCGACGAGGACGATGGTGACGGTGCTGATGATCGTCTGCTGTGGACAGGTTTCCAGCTGGGCAGTGACCGCCCGACGGTGTCCCGCGAATACATTGATCTCCTGGCGGCTGAGTCCGGTGACGAATGGATAACAAACGATATGGAGGATGCCCTTAACAGACTTCACGCCCAGGATGTGGAGAGTTTCGGTGCTTCAAACAGCGATGTTTCCGACATCAACAGTCTGGACTCCGAGGCTCGCATTTCTTCTGGCCGGCGGCACAATATCATCAGCATAGATTCTGACGATGACGACGAGTAAGGATACTCGGTCATATGAATCGCAGGACTTTTCTTGCTGGCACGCAGTGCCGGAAGATTAAAGCACCACATGGTGGCTTTCCAGTGCTATAAAGAAGCGAGTGACTCAAAGCGGCTCACCAGAGGAAACAGAACAACAGTGGAAGAGAGAATCATTATTGCCTTGAAGAAAAAAATCACTTGCTTTGGTCTCGCAAGATAACTTTTGTGGTCAGACGTGTCAGAGGCAATGGAGGTTCGAAAAAAAAAAAAAAAAAGAATCAATCATCCATGTGAATCCGGAAGTTCCTTCTTTTGCATCAGATACCTAAACCGGACTTCAAACAATTTAGAGAAGCCGTCCTACATTCAGCTTCCGTGTTTCTTCGATAGCTGGCACAGACAGCCCGCCCCAACGCCGGGTCAGCAAATGATAAGGAGGTATGCACAACATAAACGAGAACGAGCGTCTGGAAGTTGATGACACGTGTTCCATGCACAATCGGATAGTGTCACGCCCAGGTGGATCTGTTAACTTACAAGATGGTGCCCCCGCATTCTGCGGGCGGATGTGGAGTGGGAATGCTCTGCATTATCTGGGAGCTTGACCTGTTGTGGGGGAGGGGTAGAAAGCGCGGGGGACTGCGGAATTGCAATTCCTGCCCAAATGGTTTTATGGCTACTGGCCGTTAGAGGTTGGCTTTCGGCTTCTGGCTTCTGATTTTGGCGTTTACATGCCGGTCTTGCGGCTCCGCGCACCTTGTTAAACAATGCAAGATTGACAGTGGCGCCTGTGGCCGGGGAATGTTCACCGGCTCACGGCGCGTGGAAGATCAGATAAGGTGTGGAAAGGGCACGGAATTGCAATTCCTGCCTTGGATTTGCTACACGAAAGACTCACGGCCAGCAGTGCGGCACGACCAGCAGCACGGAGCGACCAACCGCATCAGAGGCAGTTGCAGCGACGCGCCAAAAGCGAACGAGCTGGCGTCCCTTTCGCAGCAAACGAGAATGCTTTGGGCAATATGACCGGCAAGTGCGCTGCCGATGCGCCCGAGATGTTCTCAGCGTGCCGAGTCTGGATCATGCTTCTGGATGCACTTTTGAATAATGCTTACGAGAGCGGGCGAGACTTGGACGCACGACGTGCACACTGGGTCCCGATGTTGAACCTGTTGAAAGATCTATGTCAGGAAAAATGCCGGTTTTGCCGAGGCAGCAGGTGATGAGTGTGCCCATAGAATTGCCATTGATGTTCCGCAGAAGTTGATGCTTCAATTGGGCAAATCTGGCGAGTTTTGGCAGAGTTTTGGCAGAGTTGGCGAGTTTTGGTGGGCTTAAGCTTATCGAAAATCGACAAAGGACTAAGCGGGGCTTCTCGCGTGTATGCCATGCTCCTCACCGTTTAAGCGTTCTCCATACGGCGCTTTTGCCGCAGGATCGATTATTCGATAGCGGGGCTGCTACTCTACGGCTGCATAGATCTTTATCATGCAAGGAGGTTTGAGACAGATTTCGACGCACCGGGCACATATGCACACTGTCGATTTTGGTGCATGTGTCACATGGGGTACCTGGCGTCTTGACAGGTTGACACAGTTGAGTTTGGGAGGGAAGAATAGCCCTGGAAGACAGTGGAAAGTAGAGATGAAGAAGAAACAAAAAAGTCCCAACAATGTCCAAAATCCGACCTAGCAGCCAACGTCATCTGAGAAGTGGCGTTCGCCGGGCGCCACTTGTTTACGACGGATAATCCAGGTGGCGCTTGCAGATGGAGATTTTTGGCCGCGCGCTCGCAACCAGCAGATACAGTTGGCCGCAACACCATGAAAGCTTTACTCGACCTCAAGACGAAACAACCACATTCCGGCTCGGAATTCAACTTCCACAGATAGGGGCAACCGAGGAGATCTAACGGCATCGGGCGGCCATGAGCGGCCCCGAAACTTCGGTATAAATTGCCAGCTGACTGCCCCTTCAGTTCTCACTTCATCAAACGAAACCGCCTCGCTCCGCCATCTGCCTCGAACTCCAAAGAAAAAAAAAAAAACCAACAGCCAATGATGTTGAACTTTGTCACGCTTCTTTCTCTCGCACTCTCCCTCACCAGTGCTGCCTCCATTCCCTATGAGACCAAGAGGACCACCACCAGTCCATTAAAGTTGGACTTCAGCGTCCTGAGATCAAGCCTCACTCAATCTGACAAAAGAGACGCAGTGGTGGAGAACATGACCAACCCCGGGGCTATTGAGTACCTCTCGGACATTTACTTGGGCTCACAAAACGCCAAGACCAATGTGTTAATCGACACCGGTTCCTCGGACCTCTGGGTGCCTGGCTCAGATTTCAATCCTG
>JAKUBD010000176.1:0-17719 GCA_030563125.1 Metschnikowia laotica
TAAATATAAAAACTATATTAGCATATAGTGGTTTATTAAATTTTGGTTATATTTTGCCGTTTTCATCTGTTGTCGGTTCCACAAGATTCTCTGCTGCGCCGTGTTGAAGTCTGACTCGCACTGCCTGCTTCACAATGGCCGACAAGGAGTTGACTGTGTTCCTCGTGGACGCCGCGGCGCCGCCTCAATTGCTGACGTATCTTCTCGATGCGTTGGCGGACAAGCTCCTCAAGGGCTTGAAAACAGACTACGTCTCCGTGGCCTTGTTCAATTCCTCTGTCACGCGCCACCATGCAGTCGAAACGGGCAAATTCCAGGGCATTGATGTGCTCGTGGACTTTGACACCGTGTCCTACGACTCGCTCCGTCTTCTACAGAAGCGATTAAAAGACTCGCGGGCCGAGTCGCCGCTTCCGCTGGCCTGCGACGCCGTTCAAGCGCTCTTGTTTTCGTCCTCGTTGTTTTCCAAGACAAAGGGAAAGGTGTTCGCCCGAAACATCGTTCTCCTCACTGCCTGCTCTTCTCGCATCCACGACGAATCGCTCGAGCGGGTCTCGGCTATTCCTAGTTTCACCGCCGAGCTCAACATATGCCTCCACTTGGTGCTAGCGGACCTTCATGCCGCCCTGAATAGCCCAAACCGCCTCGTCTTTGACGACGTGGCTGCCCAATTTCCTCGCCACCTCGTGTACTCCGCAGCCGCCGCCTCAGACCTCTACTGCTTGCATCCGCCCGTCAGGAAAACCCGCCCTGTGGTTGCCTTCAAGGGCGAGCTTCGCCTCGCTGCAGACTTCGAGAAGCTCTTGTCTGATCCAACTTACTTGCTGGAAAGAGACGCTTTGTGTTGCTCGTTCCACGTTGAAATGTATCCAGCCGCAAAGGCCGACGTATCGTCCTCGCTCACTCATGAGTACGTCGTGGCACAAGACAATGTCACAAGGGTCAGCAGAAATTCTCGACACTACGTGTGGAAGCGCAACTTCCAAGCAGGGGACGCGGAGGACGACGTGCCTCTTCTTAATCGCCCACCGCCTGAATCCCATGCTGATTCCGACCGTGACCGCAAATTTGACAAGGAGTTTTTGGACGGTCAAAGCCTCATTCCCGGCTATCGGTTCTCCAATTACGACATCATCGCCCTTGACGAAGACCTTCTTAGAGCATCAAAGCTCCAATTGTTTCTGTCGCTCGATATTTTGTCTTTTGTACCCGTCAAGTCTCTTTCATTGGCTTTGTTCACCAGCGAGTCGTTCTACGTGCTCCCTGAGAAAGGTTCCGCAGCTGCCAACTCGATGTCCTTCTCTGCTTTTGTGCGGGCGCTTCACAGCTGCGGCACAGCTGCCATTTCTCGGTTGGTGAAAAAAGCCGAAAAAGAGGTGGAGGTTGGTGCATTGTTTCCTGTGAAAATCGCTGACACTGCAAGTAGCGGTTGGTCCCTTATTTTCATCCGCCTTCCTTTTAGAGAAGATGAGAAAATTGGGCACTTTCCAAAACTCCTAGAGAAAAATGACAATCCGACACCCAAGGAAAAGCTTATGGACCAATTTGTACTTTCGAAGACATTTCCCGCAAAACTATCAGACTCTTTGCAAGAAGATCCACAGAAAATTAATAATTTTAAAGTCACGATGAAGGACGCAGAAAATGCAAAGCTCCCGAAGCCTTCAGATCATCACCATCGGAATCCTTTTCTCTGCAACTCACCCGCGGTGAGCAGATTCAACAAATATTTGCGGCGCATCATCCTCCAGTCGCTTGATGCAGATCTGTGGGTTTCTTTCTTCGAAAATCCAACATTTGCTCGCGATGTGTTGAAGACCAATAAAGCTGACACCAACTTCTTCAATATGGAGAATTGTATGAGTGTCAATTCTGAGTTTGAAAAATCTCCATTTGCGGCAGAAAACGAGGGCATCAATGCCACGGAAAGGGATCTCGTTGACCTTTTGAAAATCAAGTTCGTCAGGAGAGAGGATTTCAAGAAGAGAAAGACGAAAGATGACGGAAACACTGTCAAAAGAGGCAATTATGGTGCAGACGAGGGCGAATACGATGAAGTTCCCGACTTCGGTCTTTAAAATTTTTTAGGTGAGTATAGAATATTTACAATTTGAAGAGCTGATTTCTCAAATCGTACTCTCTGTCCTTAGCAGTCCTGTCCCGGCTCGTAGACCGGCCTGTTCCGTCTTCGCCAAGACTGCCTGTGATTCTTTTGTTGACCGCCGACTGGCCAATTCTCCGAGTCTCGTCGTTGTGAAGTTTACGAATGACATCAATATCGGCCTCGAGGATGGCAGGAACATCAAAAAGGCCCCTGTGGTGAGCGGATTTGCACTGTCTCCATGCGTTCGTCCAGTGTGTGGCCATTCCCAACTCGTCGTAGGAGCCATCTTCGTTAAGCTTGTTTCTCGATTTTGCCACAGCAGCCAATAGCTCGTGGACGTCATTTGTCGGGTGAGGCAAGTACATCTTGTATGGGCTGCCGCTTGGGTCTTGCAAGTTCAAAACGTATAACAAGTAATCTGCCTGTATGACCGGGTCAACAAAGGAAGTATGGATACAGCCAACGAGCCCCAAGGCTAGCATTGTCATCAGGTCCTTGACCGTGGGCAAAAACACGCCAGGGGTGTCGTAGACCAAGATATCTGGGTTTCTACTGAGTCTGATGATCTCGCTGGTGTTGCGGGTGACACCAGGCTGACCGCCCGTCCGAGCGACCTTTGTTTTCTTTGTGCTGATAGCATCCGGAAGTTTCGACGTGTAGCCAACCGCACGGAGGGTGTTGACAAGCGTAGATTTGCCGGTATTGGGCATACCGATGATCATGGTGCGGAGGCCCAAAGGTGGCGGAGGATTCAAGGTCTCGTATTGGGCGCGGATGAGCGACAAGATCTTCTTGGCGTCAGGCTTAGATCTGCAGTCGACGAGGAGATACTTTTCGTCCGGATGCCACTTTTGTAGTAGAGACGTGGAGAGGCATGAGCGATCGCTTTTGCTGTAGAGCACGATCTTCTTCTTGCGGGCAAGGACTCGATCGAACAAGACGTTGGTGGTGGACAAAGGAGCACGGGAATCGCGGACCTCCAAGATGAGATCGATTTGAGGTGCCAAGTGGCCAAATTTGGTCAAGGCTTTTTGGTGGTGGCCCTTGAAGTTGGACAACGGTAGGCGGTAATCTGGAAAGACCTTGCGAGGTACGAAAGACATGAGGAGGGCGGATTTTGGGGCTCTTGGGATAGTTTGGTTTTCCACGATGACCGCTAGTTTGGGAGCAAGAGTGAATCTAGTCTTCAATTTCTTTGATTATCCTGTTGTGCCGCAGTTTAATTGTATGGCGCAAGCGATGCGATGGATGTCTGGTGCGCACTGCGGCATCGGCATCAGCATCAGAATCAACTCAATCTAAAATTGGCTTTCATACACCAACACCACCAGAAGCATGCCACTCGTGACTTTTTCAGGATACCCATGCTCCGGTAAGAGCCGGTGGGCAAAGCAGCTCATAGAGGGGCTCGAACAAAAAATCGCCCAGGCCCAGAAAGACAAACTGCCTGGTCACAACTACAACATCATCTACCACACCGACGAAAGTCTCAACATTGACCATGACGTTTACCGAGAGTCAAACAGCGAAAAGCGGGCGCGTGAGGCCCAGCTCTCGGCGGCCAAGCGAGACTTATCCCGCACCACGTTTGTGGTGTTGGACTCGCTATCATACATCAAAGGATTCCGCTACCAGCTCTTTTGCGAAGCCAAAGGCATGGTCACACCACATTGCGTGGTGGAGGTGACGGCGCCGTTGGAGAAGTGTCTCGAATGGAACAAAACCACAACAAACCTGTGGGACGAAGACGTGATGCGCCAGTTGGCTATGCGCTACGAGGAGCCCAACGCAGACACGCGCTGGGACGCACCACTATTCACATTGGCCAGCGACTACGCCCAGGAAAAGCTACCAATCGATGAGATCTGGGACACTTTGGTGATGAAGAGACCACCACCACCCAACGCAGCCACGTTGGTCAAGCCCACGTCCGGCAACACCTATCTCCAGGAGTTGGAGAAGAAGACGCTGGATGTTGTGGGCAAGATCGTGCAGCACCAGCAAATTGCTGGGGCGGGTCGCGTGGTGGTGGATGACTCCGGTGAAAAGCTCTTTGTCATGCTTCCGGCAGATGGCGTCAGCATAGCGCAATTGCAACGTATACGAAGAACGTTTGTTGGATTGAACCGCATGCGGAACATGGATCTCGGCCGCATCACGGCCATGTTTGTGGAATACCTCAATAAGAGCTTGCTGGAGTAGCTTGCTGGAGTATCTTGCTGGAGTAGCTTGCTGGAGTATCTTGCTGAAGTAATACTGTCTAGAAAGCGTCTTGACCGGAGTCCACGGCTCGCCGGGCCAACTGTCTTAGATGTGGTGTATAATACTTGTAGCCCTACCTTATGTTCAAATATAAACTGTGGCATCATCTCTTGCGCACGCTGCTCCACTTGAACGAAACGTTGCCGTCTGCGTCCACGAGCTTCTGCTTGCTGCCCTTCTTCATCAACTCCCGCGTGAGATCGAGCTTGTCCTCCACCTCCTTCAACTTCCGCTCTCTCTCCATACGCTCCTTGAGCAACTTGTACTTTCTGAGCTTATCCTTCTCGGCCGCGGCCCGCTCCTCAAGGTCCACTTCCTGCTTGATCACCTTCTCGTTCGTCGCGAGCTGGTTGAGCCGCACTCTGTTCTCTCGTCTTTCTAGCATGCTGACGTCCGTGTCGAAGTGTTCGGCCGCATCAAAAGTGTCCTTGTCCGCCTGCGAATCCACAAACACTGTGTGTTTGCCCTTTGCCGAAAACTCCAACGACTTCTTCAACTTTTCTGCCTTTTTCGTCTCGTTGAGTCTCATGGTCCGCAAGTAGTTGCTGTCCTGCGATTTCAAAAGCTTCACTTGGGCTGTGGTCAAGTTAAAATCACCCCGCTCCCGCACCAAGATTCCATCGTTGTCTGTTTTTTTGCTTGTCATCGCATGGTAGTACTCGTCTGGATTGTACTTTGCGGCCTTCTCCTTCAAGATCTTCAATGCTGCCTGTTTCCGGTGGTAGTCATTGGCACGCAACTTGTAATCTTTCTTCTTTTCTAGAAGTCCGTATTTGGCTCTGTCCAGCGTCTGCGAACGCTCCTTGTGCTGTTTCTTCTGCACATTGTGTACTAGCTTGGCCATTTTATGGTTTTGTTTTTCAAAAGGTGGTTCCGGTGTGATTGGAAGAGAAGGTGCTGAAAAGAGAAACCGCACTGCAATGCTCATCGTGGGTGTGCACACTCTGCCGGAGCGATGTGGAGATGGTGCTAGGCGAACCCGTTCAAACAGGCACAAATGCACTTAGCTGGTTGCAGCTGCCCAACTATAAAGGCTGGGTCGATTCTCTGCCTCCCCGATTTTTTTTTTCTTTTTGTGCCCCTTTTGTTACGGCCTTTTTATCCCCACCGATTGCTGACGCAAACTCCTAGGCAATGGCGGCGCGGCTGTGGCTACGGCCGGTTCGCGGTACGCCCAAGTTCCAGTGCAAGAAGTCTCTTATTCACCTTCAACGCCCGCCAAGTCCGCTTTCCCGCCTTCGAATTACAGCACAGGCCCAAAGTCACTATTCAGGCTCTTCTTCCTCAAAACCTGACCGATGATTCGCATTTTGGCTCTCGCAGCCCGTCTGAAAATGGCCCACAAGGCGCCGGCGGGTGCTTCGAAGATCGTGGGCACTGTTTCCAACGCTAGTGCCCGCTTTGTCGGTTCTGCGCCCGAAGAGCAGCCCGGAAGTACTAATGTGAAGACAGAGCTCGCCGAGGATGCGCTTGATGCCGAGGAATCCTCAGCGTCTCTCTCACAACCACCATCAGAATCACCAGAATCAGCATCAGACGTGCCCTGGTACTTGCGAAAAGACGACACATCGGCGTTGCTTGACGAACGCAAAGTCGACTTGCCCGTCGTTCCCGCAGACGCCCCGGCACTTGTGCACGAATACATTCAGCTCGTGGGCGTTGATTGCGGCATGGACGACGTGCTTCTTTTTGACATCACAAAACTTCCCCAGGATCACGCCTTCAAGACCAACAACCCTGCGGTCGATTACGTGATTATTGCGTCCGGAAAATCATCAAGGCACATTCTCAACGCGGCCACGCATCTTCGCCAGCACATCAAACACAACCATCAGGCCTCGGCGCAAGTAGAGGGCTTGGTGACCAATCGAGTCACGCCTGCAATGAGGCGGCGCATGCTTAGGCGGGCCCGTAAGGGCCCGTCTGCCACAGACAATGACTACGGTCGCTCTGCCAACACGTGGGTACTTTTCCACCACGAAACCGTCGACGTTCACTTCTTAACGCCCGAGCGCCGCTCCGAATTGTGCTTGGAGTCGTTCTGGTGCCCGGAGCAGGACATTCAAATCTACGAGCAGCGCACACTGACGCCTGTCGTCAGCGACAGCATTTTTGCCGGCATCAGAAGATACCACACGCGTGCGGGCGTTGGTGCCTTCTCCAGTCATACCGGCGCGCCCCGCTTGGCTTTCAGATCCTACTCCACCGCCGACGTTTCCCGTGACTTGGCCGAGCTTGAGTCCCAGCTGACCGATCTTTCTTCCGCCAGCTTCCGCGCGTGGAAGCTGCGCTTTGTTGAAAACGCACGCCACTACTCGTGGGCCGACTGGCTGGCCTATTACCGGGTTCTTAGAGCCGTCCACGTGCTGCGTCCGGAAGTTGTTCTGGCCGAAGACGTCACTGACGCCTTGATGGGGAAATACATGCTGCCTGCGCTTGAGGGACCCAGAGAACTCGCAGCCGCCCGGGCTCTGGATGTTTCTGAGTATGTCAAGTTCATGCTAGACTCACCGGCCTTCGCAGCCTCAACCAAAGAGGACACGGGCCGCTCATTCGATGCCTTGTCACGCTTCATCTCCACGTTATACGCGTTTACGTCAGATAGCTTTTCCATGACCGCAGACCCCGAATTTATTCCGCTTTTGTGGCGCATGACCTACGTGGAAAACGACACGCCAGTCACATCATCTGACGTCGATTCCGCCATCGCTGGCCAGCGCCCCGCCAGGCCGCCACAATCAACTGCGTCTGCTGCTTCACTCAGCTCCTCCAATGCCAGAAATGTCTTGACTTTGTTGAAGGCCCATTTGAAGACAGAAGAGCCCGACACCGTCCTCAGCCCGGAGTTCAACGAGCTTGTGCTCTTCACATACGCCAACTGCGGAAAGTGGAATGATTTCTGGCGCCAGTGGGAGGCCATGCATTATCCATTTTCGAGCGGAGCCTCCGAGACGTTGAGCCAATGGGTCCGGCTCGTGGTGTTCTTGCTGCTAGTACAGAACCGGGCCCAGAGCCTTCATTTCCTCAATAATTACTGGAACAACACTGCAGAAATTAGTGGCTCGTTTTTGGATGCTTACAAGGAGAATGGATGCTCGTTCGCATCGGTCAATGAAAAGGCTGCTTTGCTCCACGCCATGGAGGGCATCATGGACCTGTTCCAGTTGCGCAAGGGTGCCTTCGAAGGCATCAGACAGACTCTCGCTGAGATGCAGAACAAGTAGGGGAATTTCGGAAAGTCAAGCTCGCCGAAACGCCCACCCACTAGATTGTACATATTATTCAGCTAGCGCCGTGTATGAGTATGTATGTGAAGATATAAATCTCGCACCTGTACACCGCGAGACTCTACCATCATGAACGCGTCGCGTCAGCTTCTCCACACTGCCAATGTCGGAACTTTTGGCTTACAAAGTCCAAATCAAGGACTGGGAGAAAAGTTTCCAGGCCAAAAATGGCAGGGTACCTTCCAAAGCTGATGTAAAGGCGGACGGCGTGATTCGAAAAGCATACAAGGCATATAATGAGCTCAAATCAGGCAAAAAGTCATCTAAGGACAAAACGAGTCGGGACCGAAGGGGCTCCAACGTGACCGCCAAAGACGAGTCTGCCAAAATTGAAGACACAGTACCGAAGCTAGATCCCCCGTCCATCGCGATGCTCAGCGACGAAGACGAGGAGGTCGTGGAACCAGCGTTCAATGCAGAATTGGGACCAACGCCCCAGGCTAATGGAAAGGTGCTTTCATTATTTGACGTATTTATGAGCCCGCCGAAGTCATCACCCGCCAACATGGCCAGGCCAAAGCACAGTCCCATGGACTCGCCCTCGAAGCCGAGTGCGAGCCGCACAGACACCTTCAAGACACCGACGAAGTCGGTCAAGCACCTAACGTTCCACGACCTAACACCTATGCGTGGCAGGTCTGTAGCGGAGAAGCTCCAGGCCGTGCAGTCGCCTGCAAAAACCCCGGTAGCCTCCAAGGGAGCCACAGAACAAGAAACGCCATTTTACCTCGGGAAGGTCAACAGCAAGTTTTCCTTCAACGAAGACGAACGTGTTTACGAGCCCGAGTCGCCGCTGCGGGGCACACCTTTCAAGACGCCTGAGCGGACGTCGGTACTCAACTTTTCTGCGTCGCCCTCGCCGTTGAAGTCCCAACGCTTCCTCTCCTTCGGGGCCGGAAAGAAGGTGTCCGACATTTTCAGAGATTTTCAGAGTATCGAGGCCGATGAGACTTTTGTCTTGCAGAAAGCCGACATGGAGAAGGAATTAGAAGAGGAGACCGAACGTCTCAAGCCGGAGGTGCCTGCAGAAGTGCCAGAAGTGCCGCCTCTCAAGCGCAAGAAGGCCATCACTCAAAAACGTACGACCCGGAGATGGAAGATCAAGCCACGTGAAGGACCGGAAGCTCTGGACTTTGAAGGCAAAGACGTCCATGAAGAAATCAAGAAAATCGAGCTCGAGAAGCAACTGCATTTGGCAGAGTACATGGAGGAGGGCTCGGCAGATGAGTCGACGGAAGAGGACGAGGACGATGAGCATCTTCAGCGCAAGGCTCCTCCCAGCACAAAGATAAACCCAATCAGCAACAACTACCAGCGCCTCAAGATTAATGATCCTCGGATTAAAAAGTTTAAACAAAGAATGAGGAGACGGTAGTTGTGTTAGCCAGCATCATCGCATTACATAGAGACTGTTCTAAGGAAAGTTCATACATCGCATTAATATATTACACCCGACTACGAAGGCATGGCAGCCACCAATTCGTCGCCGTCTGTGGTAGACGCTTGCACTCTTTGGGAGCCTTCTTCGAAAACAAGGCCGCGTGCCTTTGAGTCCCTTCCCGAGGAAACGTAGACGGGCTTTTCCCATTTGTCGATTTCCGCTTCAGGGTTCCACACGTTTTTCACAAGCTTTTGCTCGCTGCTCAACTTGTCTCCCCTCAATCTATCCTCCATCTCGACAATGTCTTTCTCCTCTTCCTCTGGCTCATGCAGAATGACCTGCTTCTCCACCATCTTTACCTTTCCGTCCCTGATGACCATCTCCACGACCCTCTTTGTTCTTCCAGACCTCTCTTTTTCGTCTCTCTCGATCTTGCGCAAGTTCTTTTGTTGCTTCTTCAATTGAAGAGCGCGTTCGACTGGCGACATCCAGATACTTCCACTAGATGATGCGGGCATTTCAAAGTCTGCAGCATTATCTATAATTTTCGATCTCTCCGCTCCGGTTTCTTGGAAATGGAGAAGCGTTTCTAAACGTTCCTGTGCTTTTAGAAGGTCTGGGTTCACTTCCTTTGACCTCTGGTAATGGTCTAGTTCTTTCATTTGCTCTTCGATTTCTCTCTGTCTCTTTTCTTCTTTTTCTGCATTGATTCTCTGTTTTTTAGCTTCCTCGTCAACCTTGCGTAAAGCCTCTTCTTGTGCTTTCCAAAGGTTACCTCCCATTGTCATCGAGTATTTGATTTTTTTCGGTGCTATTTTGGATTTCTGCTGCTCAATTGTTTTGTCGCCACCACTAGACTTTTTGGTCTCTAGAAGATCCCGCTCTGCCTGCAAGAGTCTGATAATCTCTTCCTTCTCGTGAGCCGCGAGTAACTCCTTGCCGCAGTATGAGCATGGCTGTAAACCCTCTTTCGAGCAGATGATTTTCCCGCAATTAAGGCAATTAGGTGCCACCTCGAAGAGTGGATGTTTGGTCGCGAGGCAATTGCACAGCCTTCTTTGGCCGCTGTCAGCAATGTCGGCTAGCGAGTTTTTCACCTCTAGGTCGTTAAGAACTGCCTCGATATCCTTCAAATTGTCAAGATGCTTCTTCTTGTTTTTCTTTATCTGGTTGTTCGAAACCTTGTTAGAGGGTTTGACGGCGGCTAGTTCAGAGACTGTTGTGGCCGTATGTTTGTTCTGCAATCTTTGCTTGCTTGGCACTTTACCACGATGTTCATCAGGACCCCACCGTGGTCCTGAATCTACCTTTGCCTGAGCTTTTTTGTTCTCCGCCGCCTGGATCTTGGCCTCCTTTTCTGCCGCTGCTCGCGCAGTTTTAGTGTCTTCCTTCTCTTTGAGTTCCAAAAAATTTGATATTAAGCTGAACGTCTCATCGCTGGGGCCCAAAAAATCAAGCAAGTGGTTCTGTATTGCATTGTTCGGGAGAGTCAAAGTGTAATCAACGATCTCTGCACACGTTTGCTTGTCCAAAGGAACTATGTTTGCCACAGCCGAGATGGCATATGCTTTGAGCTCTTCGTATGCCATGCCAAATTGATACCGTGACGACTTGAGTGTTGAGCTTTTCGAGTTTGATGCCAAAGTATCGGTGGTTGTTGTATGCTTTGAGTATTTGTGACAATAAGAGTCGTTTTGCAGCGTGTTGTGTTCCGAATGGCTCGATGATCAGGTGGCAACTGGGGTAGGACCGATGCCAGCGGCAGTTGGCACTTTGGATGCGCGAACCTCTCGTACATCGCTCTTACGATTGCCTTGGGCATACCAAGCGCTAGCGGCCTTAGAGAACAAATTTTGCACTATTGATGCGGCAAAAGAATGTTTTCGGGTAATTTGGACGCTCTGGGGCTTCTTCATTTTAGTGAAGTCGGCGCTTCTCCTTTCCCACCATTTTCCTCAAATTCATACAAAATAGCCTTGATGCGCTGGCGCCAACGTGAATGCTTGCGGGGACTGTTGAAAATAAAACCTCATCCAGTCTTTATTGAGACGCCGAAGTTGTTTGTGTGTGTGTGTGTGTGTGTGTTTCAGGGTATTAAATAGTTTGCCAGGGTAGTATGAGATCTATCCGCTTCGTCGAATACACTCCTCGTATCCAGTCTTTCTGGCGCTACGCCGTCAGCGCAACTCGTTCCTGAGAGGCATTATTGACTCCTACCAATTGAAGATTCACAGACTATAATTTTCGAGGGACCCATTCGTTCTCATATTCAATTGACGAGTAAGATCCTTTTGCTATTCATCCTTCCTGTGTAGCTCTGTGCAGTGTGGGCGCCTGTCGTTTTTGCAACCATGGCCGCATACAGCCCCTACATCAATTTAAAACCTGTTTGCACCTTTTATGCAAGTTGAGACATTATTTTGTGTTTCTGATTAAGATTGATAGCAGATTATAAAATCGGCACATTCCCTCTCCTTTATTGGCAGCAATTATCATTGACTCTGGAAGAATCGCACAATGAACGACGAGAACGACGAGGGCCACATGCCCATTGAGTTTGACTCCTTCCTGAAGAGCTACTACATGATTTCCCGCTTGGGCTTTGGCAGCTTTGGCTGTGCTATTTTGGCCAAATACAGAAAGAGCGTCTCGGACATGCAAGCCAACCGGAATAACAAAGCGGGCACGCTCTTGGAACCTTTGGCAAATAACAGCTTCACCAAGCCACACTCTGACGGACTTGTTGCTATCAAAGTGATGAAGAATCAGCTTCGTTTACCAAATGACTATCTCAAAGTCAATGAGATCAAATTCATCCTTTCCGTTCCTTCTCACCCCAACCTTTTGCAAATTTTCGATCTTTTCATCGACACCTTTAGTGGAAAACTCAATATCGTAATGGAGCCTATGAACCAAAACTTATACCAGTTCATACAAAAACATGAAAATCGCTCGATCTCGCCTTGGATCGTTGAAAGCATGCTCTCTCAGTTGTTGAATGCAATCGCCCACATTCATTCCCATGGCTACTTTCATCGCGACGTGAAACCAGAAAACATTTTGGTAACTGCCACAAAGCAGTATTACGATCATAATGTGCCTCCTGAAAATTTGCGCAGTTCCTACGTTCTCAAGTTGTGTGACTATGGGCTTTCTCGGCATTCTAGCAACACCGAGGATCTCACGCAGTACGTTTCAACAAGATGGTACAGAGCGCCCGAAATTTTGTTACGACAGAAAACGTACTCTTTCCCCATTGATATCTGGGCTTTTGGTTGTGTGGCCATAGAGCTCGCCAATTGTCGGCCTCTCTTTGCGGGTTCCAATGAGACCGATCAAATCTGGCAAATTTTGACGAGACTTGGCCATCCTTTGTATCAGCAACGCACGGCCGATGACTTAGGCGGTCTTTGGTCCGAAGGTGTCGAACTCGCCGAAAAATTGGGATTTTTGATTCCCTTTATTGCTGGGCAAAGTTTCTACAGTCTAGTTAGCGCTCAAAAAGTGGAGCTAGCAAGAACGATCAAATCATGCTTTATGTGGGATCCACAAAAAAGACCGACCGCCCCAGAGCTACTCCAAATGGATTACTTCAAAACAGATTGCGGCGAAGACCTTTGTAACTTTGGACCGAAGAAGCAGTTGGCAAAAAAGGAGCCTTGCTCGGCACGCAACGCCAGCATCCCAGCGCACGAACCGCCATTTACTTGGTCAAGCAACATAGCGCTAGGTCTCAAGCTTGACTTCCTCAGTGATCCGCTCTACAGTTTTAGTCCAGACAGCCAATCATCTGACATAGATACTACCTTGAGCCACTCTTTTGCAAATATTGATGAGAATGGTGAATATGTGGTGCAACAGAACAAACCTGTCACACTCCCCAATAAAAGCATCGACTATTCTTTCGACGAACAACATTTACAAGCTGACACGTCCCTCGGCAGTCATGAAATACTGTGTTGAAGACTAAATTTGAGTGGCGTAACGGTGACTATTGGGGAAACGGCGTTTTGGCTGATGTTAAGTTTCCGTGGGGCGATGGCCTGTCAATGTGGCCCCCGCATTTCATGGCGTACCATTGAGTATGCACTACTGAGCTGGAGTATAAATATCAATGTACTCACTCTTGTAGCACAATGACATGTGTATCTTTGTTTCCAGCACGGCACATTCTGAATACCCCTTAATTATCCTTTCCAATAGGGACGAGTTCTTTTCTAGACCCACGCAAAATGCTAAAATGATAGACTTCGCGGAGTCAACGCAGGTGTTGTCCCCATTAGACTTGGGCAGAGGTGAGAATGGCACCTGGATAGGAGTGAGCTCCTTGGGTAAAGTATCGGTTCTCCTCAATTTCAGAGAGAGCACTAACATATCCGGAAAAATCTCAAGGGGCATCTTGCCCATCGACTATCTCACATCCGAACAAACAGACCAGGACTGGTATGAGTCGTTAGAGTCGCACTTATCCAGTCGATTGAACTGCAGCCTGCCCATTTCTATCGAAGATATTGGGGGATTTTCCTTGATCTACGGCAAGCTCGATGTCAATTCCTCCGGAAAAATAGAACCACTCAAAGTGATGAGCAATCGTGGTGTAAGCGGGAGAATACATACTGCGGGAGTTTCCGAAGATGGGGTAAGTGTCAACTCAGAATATTTTTCTATGTCGAACTCCGAATTCCACAAACCCTGGCCGAAGGCGAATATGGCTTGCTCGTTGCTAAAGAAGCTTGTTGAGAGCACCAGCACAAACGATTTGGGACATGAAGAATTCGTAGACAAGTGTTTTGGAATTCTTAGGACAGATACCTACGACACCGAGTTGAGAAAAACGGCAGGATGGACCGAGGACAAAATCAATGAGTTGCAAAACTCTATATTCATCCCGCCGCTCCGAGTTGACATCGTCTCGAGTACGGTCGATGGTGCGTCTACGTTCAACAAGTACTACGGCACCCGCACCCAGACCGCCATTCTCGTCGATAGACAGGGCAAGATCACTTATCACGAAAAAGATCTCCATCTGGACGACTCTCAGGTGTGCAACGAACGAACTCAGCTGTTCACGTTAGTCCCAAAAAAACATACAGCGGGGAACTGATAAGGTGTACTGGTGTAAAGCAACAAGACAGAGAGGGGTGTGGTGCCATCAGATCCATCATCATGAGTTTCAGAACTAGCCTGACACAACCGTTGACCTCAGAACTCTACCTAGAGTCTAAAAAGGGCGATGGCAGTCGATTGATAGCATTCATCCCAGGAAATCCCGGTCTCATTGATTATTATGCCACATACTTGAGTATTCTCAACGAGGAATTTCCATTGCATGATGTCTTGGCTATCAGCCACGCTGGCTTTCAAACAACCGGGGACTTTGTGACAGATGGTCAAGCCCATACCAATGACTACTTTGGGGTTGAGTTCCAAATACAGCATAAGTTCGAAATTCTCAAAGCAGAAGTACTTAAGGGCCACCGAAAGTTGAGCATCTTGTCTCACTCGTTTGGTACTTACGTGACGCAAAGGGTTGTTGGGAAGCTTTTGGAGGATAAAGAACTTGAAGGCATCGTTGAAGTGGAATTCATTGGATTCATCTGTCCAACTATTGTTGACATTGCCAAGTCGGACTCAGGTGTTATTTTCACAAGACTTTTCAGTCTTCTTCCCATTGTGACTTTGGCTGTGATGATCTTGACAGTGTTAAGGGCCATCTTACCGGATAAGGCAGCAAAATGCATTATTCGGAAATATGTCATAGCCCGGCCTGTGCTTTCATGTGAGAAACTGCAGCAATCATGGGATAATGCCGTGGATGCCACGTTCAAGATTTACAAATCGAACCGAATCGTCAGGCAAGCCCTCAACATGGCCAGGGAGGAACTCGGAGTTATACATAGGGATGACGCAGTCAATGACTGGTTTTTTAAAGAATTGCCCCAGACGAACGGAGTTCGGATCTGGAGTTTCTTTGCTCCAAGTGATTACTGGATACACGACAACTCTCGGGATTACATCTTGACCAGATACCACGATCTGGAGAGCGAGTTGGTGCATTTCGAAATTGGAAGTACCTCGAACGACGAGTCCAATGCCATCACGCACTCGTTCTGCCTAGACCAAAGCGTTGAGTTCGGAGAAATTACATGCAATGCACTCCGAAGCATCCTGGACATAGCCGGTTTTAGACGCTGAACCCGATTGGTGGTTGAGTTGAAATAAGCTGTTATCAGACGCGAGGCAGGGCGCGTGGGTTGATAACCTCATTAGCAAACCCAACTCCACCTCGCAAACCGAACAACACACAGAATGCAGACTACTACAGCATATGGGCAGCACATCGACAGCTTAGGGGCAACATTTCACACACAAAAGGTTCAGAATTGACTGTGAGCTTCGATACATCGTTACATACCAACTACATAATCTAGAGCCAAAAAAAAGTGCTTGAAAGCCCACCTTCGTCTCGCTTCGTGTCAGCCGCACCCCGCCCCTTTCTGTTCAACGGTGACTCTGAGTCGACGCTGTTGGGCCATCGCGCAGGTGACTCGCTTGACTCACTGCGACTAATCATCAGCGCGCTGGTCGCGAAGAGAAGTCTCTATAAAACCCACTTATTTCTCACTATTTTTCGAAAACCAGCCAAGAAAAGAAATAGGGGTTATGATTCTTGAATCTCCCAGTAACCAAACAGAAGCGTCGAAAGCTTGTACGCTCAGCAAGGAGGAGTCTGTTGGAGTAGAGCTGGTCGAAGCAACCCACAGTGAACTCGATCGCATTTACCGCAAATTGGACCGGCGCATCATCCCAGCATTGTGGTGTCTTTACTTTCTCACGTCGTTTGGATCCAATGTTTATGGAGTTACGTTGACCATGAACGCAGAAAGCGGCCACTCTTTGGGACAAAAGCTCAACCTTTCGGCGAAGCAAATCTCCACGGCGTCTGCATTGTACTTTGTCGGATACATCCTTTTTGATGTTCCCATGAACTTGATCATGACAAAGGTAAGACCACAGTCTTGGCTCGCCAGGATCGTCATCACCGTGGGTGTCGTGTACGCATGCTACATAAGACTAGACTCGGCAGCAGGCTTGATAGTGGTTCGTTTCATTTCGGGAATGGTTGGAGCAGGCACATGGCCAGGTTTGTCATACTACGTATCTTTGTGGTATCCCAACGAGCGTCTGACGCGGCGCATCGGCTACTACTTCACCGCTGCGCAGATCTCGGCTTCTGCAGCCGGATTGGTGAGTGCTGGTTTCCAGAAGATTGACGGAGACAGAGGCTACACCGGATGGCAGTGGATGTACCTCGTGTATGGATGTGTGACTGTCGCCGTGGGTATCTCCTTGCTCTGGTGGCTTCCAGACCGGCCACTTGGTGGAGAAGCGGATGATGAACCTAAGACATCCTGGCGATGTTTCTGGAACAAGTACATTTCGACGCCGCATCCACTCACAGAGCACGAGAGGGCAATTCACTCCCAAGATATTCAGGAGAGATATATTCACATTTCGTGGACGTGGCGCGACGTGGTGGCCATTCTTCTCGACTTCCGTGTGTGGCCCATTGTGATGATGTACTTTGGAGTGGTGGGAACCGGCTTTGGTTTGGCGGTGTTTGGATCCACCATCATTTCGGCCAACAACCCGGGTCTCTCTTCCATCGACGTTTCGCTTCTCTACGCGCCTATCTGGCTTTTTGACTTGGGTGGTATTCTCACCATCACGCCTTTTGCCGACAAATACAAGAGCCTCCGGTCCGTTTTTTTCTCGGGGGCGTGCGCCATCATCATGTGCGGTCTTTTCGTGGCTACATTTGCCAAAGGCTCGTGGAATCGTTACGGTGGGCTTCTCATTGCCGGCTACGGTTTGGGTCCCACGGTGCCCATCTGTATGTCTTGGGCAGCGGAGATTCTCGGGCCAACCCACGGCGATAGCGGCATTGCCGTCAGTTCTGCATTGGTTTCGGGCTTGGGCAACTTGGGTTCCGTCACCGCCACCTACGCCCTTTACAGAGGGTGGCCGTCGGACAAGGCCCGCCTTTACAGGGATTCCAACATGGTGTTGGTGGCGATGCTTGGTATCAGCGTCATCTCGGCTGCCGTTTGCCACGTGACAAAAACCTGCGATGGCCGTCGGTTGTCTCGTGGGTTGGTTGGCGATAGATCAAGCACTGGTTAATATGGGAGGTGAGAGCTGACCAAGGATGAGCGCTGGCGGACTCAGGTAGGCGGTGACATTACTGTGTAATTGCGGCGTGTATATACTGCAGAAAAAAAAACAGAATGGATTAATTGGCTATCCAGGAGCCTTAATCCGAAGCAACAAAATCGACATCGTTTTCTTCACAAGCGTTAGGGTTATAACAGGCGCAGCCCCACTGCTGCACAGTAGAGCGGCATCTCATCGCGCGCAATGAGGCCGGCGCGGGCGTGGAGGCGCCATCGCAAAAAAAACACACATCTCGTCTTTCCAAACCACACCATCACCATGTCTGCCACCGACAAAAAATCCTTGCCCTTCTCTGAACAACACTACTTCTCCTCGTACGACCACTTTGGCATCCACGAGGAGATGCTCAAGGACACCAGCAGAACGTTGTCGTACCGCCACGCCATGTACAAGAACAAACACTTGTTCAAAGACAAAGTTGTGTTGGACGTGGGATGCGGTACCGGTATC